>APFE030182912.1:56993-91074 GCA_000404065.3 Pinus taeda | reverse complement strand
AAGACCAACTTTCAACATATACCACTTAAAAATTTGGCTAAAAATAGTGAGCTTAAATTGTTGGAGAGAAACTCAAAAAGTAGATTCCCAATGCAAAATGGTATATGTAAAGACAGCAACTGCAAAATTCAATAATTATAACACTGTCATGGACAGGACTTGAATGCTCATATGCCTTGACTAGGGTACGAATCAGTGTTCTCTGATCTTGCCACTCTCTTCAAAGAAAACAATAGTTCACTTCAATATTTGAGATACCATGCTTGTTGTCTCATTTGTTAAAGTAAGCTGAGAAAGCACTGAAATAAAAGCGGTAGTGCCATGCTTTCTGCATTCCAAGAGGCTACTAAAGACTACACTACACCACCGGAAAAAAGCTTTGTACACGACTTGACTGCAAAAATTAATAGCTATATTTCATTTCTCATTACATGCAGACCTCTTTCGATTAGCATGGGTAATGCCATTAAGTTCTTGAAAGCACGGATTGCAAAGTTAGTAGTGACTCTTTCGGAGTCAGAAGCAAAGTCCTCTCTTCTCTTACATATCAATCGGTTTATACATGAGAAGATTGTATTGGCTGACAAAGTCATTGTAAAGCATGCAGTGACGAAAATCAGAGATGGAGATGTATTACTTACTTTTGGATCATCTTGTGTGGTGGAGATGATATTATTACATGCTCATGAGCTAGGAAGAAATTTCTGTGTCGTGATAGTGGACTCGACGCCAAAACTGGAAGGACTAAAAATGTTTCACAGATTGTTGGCAAAGGGTCTCAATTGTACATATACTCATATAAATGCAATTTCCTACATCTTGCACGAAGTAACCAGAGTATTCCTTGGAGCTGCCTCCGTTTTATCAAATGGAACAGTTTATTCAAGAGTGGGTACGACTTGTGTAGCCATGGTTGCTCATGCATCTCATGTTCCAGTGTTGATATGTTGTGAAGCATACAAGTTTCACGAGAGAGTTCAACTGGATTCTATTTGCTCAAATGAACTGGGTGATCCAGATGCCCTCGCAAAAATTTGAGGAAGGGACTCTGATCATTTGGAAGGCTGGGCAAATAATAAACACCTGCAGCTTCTAAATCTAACGTATGACGCAACACCGGCAAATTATGTCTCAATGATTGTTACATATTATGGCATGGTACCTCCAACTAGTGTACATGTCATTGTTAGAGAATACAGGAGGGAATATCTGTTGATATAAACGAATTTTTTGTGAAGAAAAAGTAGAGAACCATGTTCACCATGGATGGCATATGTCATTCCATGCTGTAACTCTCAAAGATTTCTGTTCGTGTTTGGCTCTCTGTCGAAAATGGGAGCGCTGAGTTGAAAGCACAAATGCCCGCGCCAGACAGAGGCAAAGCAGCGCTGGAAGGACAGAGGCGTTAGTGGATTAGTTGAGAATGACAGAGGACGTTTTGTATGCAGAGAGCCGCTACAGGAGCAACATTCAGACCAGTTAGTGCGCAGTCTCAGGCGTTACCCAGATTATAGCGCAGAGGGCAGACCCTAATTATCACGCAGAGGGCAGATGTGTCAGGTTACAGAAATGCAAAGCATGGGTAGAATAGGCAGGCGTGCAGGTGCGTATCAGCCAGACAGTTTGCAACATGAAATAGGGATGCACACAATAATAACAATTCTATCTGCAAAAATGCAGAACTGACATGCACAGAGAGGCCACAAAACAAGTGGCTCAAATTGGAGCAGGACCAGCAATCGCCTGCTCTGATACCATGTTAAACACACATGGGAGCAAGAGAGATGTAAAAGATAAAACATGCAATACAATTTTTATTAACACTTGATATACATTTATAGTACAATGTGTGACTCTTGGGTTTCACATCCCAAGGTCCCTTGGACTGCTTTTGTCCATTCGGATTCCACACTAACCCATTGAGGATTAGGTGTCAAACAGTAATGAACCAACTACATTTATGAGATTAATGAACGATGTATTGTGCCCTTTTATAGATTCATTTGTTATTATCTATTTGGATGATACACTGGTATATAGTGCTACCTGGCAGGAGCATATTTCACATTTGACGCAGGTGCTGGAAACATTGAAGAAGCAACAACTGCTAGAAAATCTCAAGAGGTGTGAATTTGCGCAACAGTACTTGGTGTATTTGGGATATGTGATTGGTGGAGGAGAATTGAAGATAGATCTTTCCAAGATGGAGGCCACCGTGAAATGATTGGTGCCTATTAATGTTACTGAGGTTCAGAGTTTCATTGGAGCAACACAGTGCCTGAGGAAATTCATAGCCTCGTTTTCAGCGGTAGCAGCACCACTCCATGCCATAATAGCAAGTGGAAAGAGTTTCCAGTGGGGAAATGGAAGTAGAAGGATTTCGATCAGTTAAAGAAGAAGATCAGTGAAGCACCAGTTTTGGCATTACCGAATTGCAACGAACCTTTGAAGTGGAGACAAATGTGAGTGGGTATGCTATGGGAGTTGTCTTGATGCAAGGAGGAAGGCCCATTTGCTACCATTCTAAAGTATTTCATGGGGCAGTTCTTAACTACCCTACCTACAATAAGGAGCTCTATTTCATGGTGCAAGTTGTGAAGAAGTGGAAGCACTATTTGATGGGAAGGAGACAATAATCCACACAGATCACCAACCATTATAGTACCTGCAGGCCCAAAATAAGCTACAACAAACCAAACATTTCAAGTGGATGCGGTTTTTACAACAGTTTCATTTGGTGATTAAGTATAAGAAGGGAAACACAAACACATTGGTTGATATGCTTTCAATACCACCCACATCAAAGATTACAACGTTGGGGACTCTTATGCACATGGATTCATTCACCCATGATGCATACAGAGAAGCATATTCAGAAGATGAGGACTTCAAGGAGGTGTATTAGTAGTTGCAGAGTCAGATTCATGTCCATGATGGTGACAACACCATTGGCTACCATCTCTAGGATGGGTTACTCTACAGGCTAGATAAGCTATGTGTTCTTAAAGGTGAGTGTTTGCGGCTGATTAGAGAGGCTCACACCTCCAAGGTTGGAGGGCATGTTGGTGTAGGGAAGATCGTGGCTAACTTGCATAGGTATGTGTATTGGCCCAAAATGCAAGAACAAGTAGATAGGTTCATAAGAGCATGCATGCTTTGTTGTAGCAACAAGCTAATAGGAAACAGGGTCTATATCATCCCTTACCTGTAACTACTCGTCCTTGAGAAATCATTTCCATGGACTTTGTGGGAGGTTTATCGACAACTAGGAAGGGACATGACTACATGTTCGTGGTAGTTGACAGGTTCAGTAAGTTGTGTGTTTCGATGCCATGTAAAAATACCATCAGTGGACAAGAAGCAGCAAACTTGTTCTTTGGACAGGTCTGGATACACTTTGGGATACCAAGGAGCATCATTTCAGACAGTGATACAAGATTTCTCAGTGCATTCTGGACTACACTGTGGGAGAAGATGGCACGAAGTTGAAGAGATCTACAACATTCCATCCACAGATAGATGAGCAGACGTAAGTAGTCAACAAGACTTTGGTGCAACTTTTTAGGGTTTACAACTAGAAGCATCTGAAGACTTGGGATGAAAAATTGGTATATATACCACATTCTTATAACAAAAAAATCCACACTTTTACAAGAAAGTTCCCATTTGAAACTTGTTTTGAATATTTTCCACCTTCACCTTTGGATATTGCATATGGGCGGCAAGGAGGAGTGAAGGAAGACATTACATGAGATGCTTTGAGAGCTAAAATTTTTATAGAGAAGATAAAGCAGATCCATCTACAGGTACATGGAACATGCATAAGTCATAGGTGAAGTATAAGGCTAGGCATGATCAACACAGAACAAAGAAATCATTCAAGGTGGGAGACAAAGTATGGCTATAGTTGAACAAGGAGAGGCTGCAGGGGCCTGGTAAGAAAATCAAGGCTCTGAGGTATGGTACCTTTGAGATACTGGAAAAGGTGGGTGATAACGCCTATCGTCTCAGTTTACCACCATATATGTCCATTTACTCAGTTGTAAATGTGGATAATTTGAAACTCTATGAGCCTTCCATGCTAGATGAGGAAGATGAACATGTCCTACCTTTTGTGGAGGATTTGACACCAAACGCTTTGGCAGAATTGACAGAAGATACAGTTTTATAGAAGAAGTCCAGATTTACAATACAAGGGCAACAAGATCTTTGGCAAATTGGGTTGAAGTCACAACTTCTAGGCAAAGCTAAATGGTACACCAAAGAGAAGGTGGAGGAAAAATTTCCTCACCTCATTCAATAAAATCTTTTGGGGACCAAAAAACTCTAAAAATGGGGAGGTGTGATCCAAATTGGATCATTATATTGTTTTTCATCCATCTATATGCATTTGGACTGGAAAACGTGGAGGAATTAGCTCACGGGACTATTTTTACCAATGAGACCCAATTTGGCGAAACGGGGTCTGAAACCTTTTGGGAGCATTTTGAGACATAAAATGGAATTTTTGGGGGTAAAATTTTTATACCATATTAAAACACCTTTTCATGCACTTCTACACATAGATATCTTTCCAATGGTGCAAGAATCGTGTCAATCAGAGTATGTATGCAAAAGTTATGCCACTTAGAAGTTAACCTTCCTGTTTTCACACCTATAGTTCGGGAGGACGTCGCGCCAACCCCCATTATTCATGGAAAAGGGGCTAGCCATGTGTTTGTTATGTAAGAGACACTAGAAGAGTCTATTTTGTAACTCTAGTTAAGAGTTGATGTAGTCAACTTAACCACTAGTAGGCTATTGGGCTGTGTTATAACCGGGCAAGTAGGAGGAAGAGGCATTCCATTCTTTCGAGAGCATTTTGTTCCATAGTTGAGCAAAGATAGCCAGGAGAGATAGGAGGTAGAGAACACATAGACGATATGTGCGTTGTAGTAGCCCACGAGTCACATACATTACTTCTTTGTATATGCATCCATATTTCCAGATAGAGAAAGAGAGCAAACCGACCTCACCTTCTAGCTGGGTTTTCTTTTGGAAAGGTTTCCGAGAGAGCATATCTTGTGTATTATGTGTGTGTGGGCTTATTTTGTCATTCTCTACTTTTCTACTTGATTTACTTTTACATGCATGCACTAATTACAATTAATTTTACATATCTAGAAATTAAATAAAACTGTAATATTGTAGAATTTCAGATTTTTTATACAATATTATCTGATCTGTTGTGACGAACTGTCTAGTGGAATATCTATGATGGTTTACGGATCATTTGTATAAAGTAGCTTAGATCCATTTTAACTTTGGATATACCAAGCGGGGAGAGGGGTCAAATCTCTTGTGGTGCAAACCTCTTTTAAAGTGCACAAAAATGTGATCCCTCTCAGTGCTTGGTAAACCCATAGTTAAGATGTATCTTGATCTAGGTGGATATTGGTGGCCACTTGCCTATTCCACTTGGACCCCAATCGTTGTTTCTTTTCAATTTCCTTAATTGTATGACAACTTACTATTTTTGGTAATTTTTTGGGTCCTAAACTTCCGGAGCCGTTTTGAGGGACTAAAAGATGTTTTTAGGGAAAACAGAGAGATCAAGAAAGCCCCAAACTAGATTACCAATTTATTTTTTGGCCTCCTCTTCAAGATCTTCGAAATGAGGTATTATGATGGCCAAACAGAGATCGTATGCCAAAGTTATGACCTCGGGAAGTTGATGTACCAATTTACCCAAACGGGGCCCAAAGTTTTGGTGCTTCATATCCTAGGGTTAGGTTTTTGGATGTTTAGGATTTTCCATTGTTTCTGAATAATCAATAGGCCTTTGAGGCTCATTGTAACATAGTTCAAAGACATGTGGCCACCACATCGCTTCTCAGAGATAAGCTACCATCGCATGAGCTAGTTTATTTTTATTTTTGTACGTAAGCATATTTCATTTTTTTATATTAATGAAATGAAGTTTTATTTCTATTGCATCTCTGTGTATATGGGTATTTCTGTATTTTGTTGTGTTCCTGCATAATTCTAAACCAGTGGTATCATAGTAGGTTTGCACTTTCTCTACTTTTCTTTACATGTCCCCAATGAGGTCAAGGTATAATGAGTTAGTGCTCGATCTGGTTGAACCTTTGCAAGACCAATGTCACAAAAATTGACCTCCTCCCATGGCGGAAGAAATTAAAGATGAGGGGGCAAGAGATCCTTTCAAAATACTGCTCGAGGAAGCCCTCGAGTGAAAAAGGAACGTGATGATGGATAACTTTGCCCAGATCCTTCGACAGCTACACACAAGTGACACATCTTCATCTAGCAACAACTCCTTTTAAAGTACAAGTTAACTTTGATATTCCCATATTTGAGGCCAGATAGATGCAAACATTATAGATAAATGGATAAATATGTTGGAAGGATATTTTTCAGTTCATGACTTTTCCAATCGAGAAAAAAGATTACTTTTTCATTTCTCAAAGTTGCCCCACACGTCAAGGACTAGTGGGAAACCTACTGTGAACAAAAGGACGAGAGGGAATCCTCCATGTTTTTAGCCGCATCCACTTGGAATTCTTTCCGAGACGCCATCAAGGAACAATATTACCTTGTTGGGAGCTATGAAGATAAATAAATAAAGTGGATCATGCTACGACAGGGAAGGGACCAAGATGTGCCAGAGTTTACAAATGTTTTCCATACCCTTCGCACGAACCTGGGTATCAAGGATTATGAGTGGCATTTGGTACTCAAATACTGCGTCTATCTACACAAGTACATCCAAGACGAGATGGAGTTCCTGGACATCTCCTTGCTTGACATGACGTACCGATACACTGTGAAGATTAAGCAGAAGTTTAAATAGAAGAAGCGAGACTTTGGATCTGCGAATCTGAAGTAAGGAAAAGGTGCCCCCAAACCACAGAGAAAAGGACAAAGCCAAGGTGGGGTGACCTAGGACAACCTGACAAAGCTGCAAGAAAAGAACAATACCATGAAGACAAAGAAAGACACGAGAAAATGGTGTGAGTTCCATAAGAGCCCCACTCACCACACAAGTGAGTGGCAGTCCAAGAAATCACTGGTGGCCGAGCTGAAGGCTTCTGAATTAGATGCATGATCTGACTCTGATTTAAAACCCAACAAGGGGAATGACAAAAGGAAGCAGATCATTGATGGAAGCCCAGTGCCATCGTGGCCACCGCTAAGATCCAGAAGAATGAGCCTAAAGATCCAAAGGAGGGGGAACACCTCTTCCACTCACAAATGTGGGTGAAGGGTTCTCTGTTGCAGTTCATTTTTGACAACATGAGCCAAAAGAACCTCATTTTAGTAGAGGCTATGAAGCAGCTAGGCCTACTGACTACAACACATTTGTAGCCGTACACCATCGGGTGGCTTCACCAAGGACGAGATCTCCGCATCAACCAATAGTGCCACCTTCCCTATAACATCAAGCCCTTCACAGATGAGGTACAATGTGATGTTGCTCCTCTTGAAGTTTGTGATGTATTATTAGGACAACCATACTTGTGGAAACGACATGTTGTATATGAGTCTAGATCTCACTCTGTGATTATTACTTTGAGCGATAATTTATATAGGATACCGAAGGTAGCATCGCCTACCCCATCTCTTTGATAGCTGCAAAGAAATGTAGTAAGATCATTTCCCAGACCAGGAAATTTGTTTTCCTTATGATTCACCCTCAGGGAAAGAAGAAGGTTGTGGGCACGGCTTCCAAATAGGGCTCCTTTGCACAGCGGAAACATATGGACAAGGTTGTGAAGTATAAAGACATTTTCACCTCACCTACAGGGGTACCTCTGCATTGTTAGGTCAAGCAATCCATCGATCTGACCTCGGGCATGCCACTACCCAATGGACCGATCTATCAATGTTATGTTCTTACGAATGATGAGATCAAGAGGAAGATTCAAGAGCTATTGCAGAAAGGGCACATCATGCCAAGTTCATCACCCCGTGGGAGCCCAATTGTATTGGTATAGAAGAAGGATGGGACCTTGAGACTCTGTATTGACTATCGGGAGATGAACAAGATCACTATCCAGAATAGGTACCCAATCCCATAGATTGATGACCTTCTGGACCAGTTCAAGGTGCCCAAATATTTAAGCAAGATTGACTTGAAGTTTGGTTATCACTAGGTGCCTATCGAACCCTTCGATGTGTGGAAGATTTCCTTCAAATCCAAGGAGGTCATTTTCGAATGGTTGGTCATGCCTTTGGGGTTGACTAATTCCCCCACAAGCTTCATGATATTGATGAACGACATCTTGCGACCCTTCACCAATGCATTCGTGGTGGTGTATTTAGATGAAATCTTGATCTTCAGCTAGAGTTGGGAAGATCACCTCCACCATATTCAACAGGTCCTTCAAACCCTATGACAGCACAAGCTATGTGCCAATTTGGAGAAATGCACTTTTGGCATGACCCAAGTTCAATATCTGGGGTACATCATTGATGAGAAGGGTGTGCATGTGGACCCAGCCAAGATACAAGTCATTCGAGATTGGCCAGCCTCAACCACTTTAACAGAGCTCCGCAACTTTTTAGGTCTTGCCAATTTCTAATGCAGGTTCGTGTTGGGGTTCTCTCATATCACTTGGCCTTTAAGTCAAGTCACCAAGGGTGGAGTGAAAGCAAATTTATTTTGGTTTGAATCCAAACAGAAGTCGTTTGTCGAGTTGAAGCATCGCCTCTGCTCTGCACCAATGCTCACATTATCAGAACTACAACAACCATTTGAGATCGAGACATATGCCTCTGACTATGCTATTGGTGTTGGCATTATGGCACATGTTTGACACTATGGCATAGGTGTTGTCCTTGATGGCAACGCACTCAGGTGGCAGATCATAGTTCAAGCTCTCGGAATGTAAGAAAACTTCATATATGCAGGTTCCTTTTAACTAGGTCACGTATATACATGATATTGATGATAAAAAGTCGCATATGAGTATACACGCACTTTCATGCACAAAAAAGCGTGTACATGTGGAAAAGATTATTTTTGGATCCATGGTAATTGGACCTTGGTATTGCATCCGAAATATTGAACCCAGGTATTGGATCCCTAGTATTGGTTATCTATGGTTTTGGGCCATGGTTTGAGTAAGGCCAAGACTATAAAAAGGAAGAGATCATTTGGCAAGGGAATTGACTCAAGTGTTGAAAATCTTATGAGGAGCAAGATTTGGAATATCGGTGTTTGGTTTATGGTGCATAGCTAGATTTGAATCAAGGAGGAACCTAAGCATTACAAGAAGGATAAGTTCTATTGAAGGGTCAAATATCAATACTTGAATAGTAGTATCTTTGTGTGATTCTGATCTATTATATTTGATGCATGAATTGATCTATGAATCTGATAATCTAGGTATAATTAATGCTTGAATACTTGAAAAGGGAAAACTGTCTTTCATAGATCTGTATGCAGGTTTAGCACAGCGAAGGCGCGTATACATGCGGGTTCAGTAATTCAAAGACGTGTATACGCAGGTTTGCCTTTATACAGAAGTGTATGCATGCAGTTTCCTCATCTTGAAGTAGCGTACGTCTCATAAAATATGTTTTAGCTACTTCGGTTTATTGCTGCAGTATTCTGGGTTAAGGATTGGTGTTTGGTTACTGTTATTATTCTGGTTACAACATTAATAGAAGTGATTGTTTGATTTAGTATTGGGTTGTACAAAGAAGATTGGTTGTGCAGATATACTTGATGTTTGATTGATGTAATTCATGGATCCAATCTGAAAATTTATGAAACGTGGCCCCTGGAAGAAAAGAGAAGGTTGTAGCCTTCTGTAGGTCAGCACCTATGTACTAGTACCTCAACTAGTACAAGAGCTAAGGGGGTTGTAGCTCCCTTCCAGGAGAAGCTGGAGAACGAGAGAAGGTAGTAGCCTTCTACAGGGTGCAACTTGCGTACTGGTATAAGACTGCACCAGTACATTGTAAAAAGAAGTTTCTAAATTGAAAGAAGATAGAGACAAATTGCAGCAGGTGGTTTTCACCTACATTGGGTTTGCACCTTATATCTTGTGTTCTTGTGTATGATTGTCTGCTCTATTTTTTTGTTTCTGGCTACTGTTTATATGGTTCTGACACACAGATTTATGAACAACATCTGAAGAATAAATTAAATTATAAGTCTGCAACTTATGCACTAGTTTCACTATCTGAAGTTGCGTACATACGTCGTTTGCACTAACTCAAGTAATGTATACAAATCTGTGTATGAAATGAAAAATAATTGACTTGATAATACTGATTCACCCCCCCTCTTAGTATTATTTCCAACAATTGGTATCAGAGTTGGTCCTTCAGAAGAAGCTTGATCGCTTGAAGGAAGATCTATCATCATGAGCAACTACGAAAAGGAGGCATCGATCAGGCCACCAATTTTTTATGGGAGCAACTTCGTCTATTGGAAGGTAAGAATCACAGCCTATCTTCAATCTCTTGGTACAGAAGTCTGGGATATCATAGAAACGAGATACACATTTCCATCAGCAACTCCTACAGATACGGCTGGTAAAAAGCAGTATGAAAGAAATGCTAAGGCTGCCAATACTCTATTAGGGAGTCTATCTCAATCAGAATTTGTCAAGGTTATGCAGCTCAAAACCGCAAAAGAAATATGGGACAAGATCGTTTTGAGCTATGAAGGAGATGATCAAGTAAAATGTGCAAAACTACAAACTCTCAGAATTCAATATGAAAATCTCAAAATGCACAATGTAACTATTTCTTACGCATTGATGAGATTGTTAATTGTATGAAAAACTTGGGTGAAGAAATAAAAGAAGTTGTTCTGGTTGAAAAGGTTCTAAGATCCTTGTCTTCTAAGTTTGATTCACAAGTTTCTGCCATAGAAGAAAAGCAGGACCTACAGAGCATTACCATGTCACAGCTGCACGGAATCCTGACTGCTTACAAAATGAGGAAAGGAGGACCATCAGATAGGAGAGAAGTTGTATTCAAAGCCTCAGGAAAAGGAGATTACAATGAGTCAGGACATATATCAGAAGGAGAAGAAGAATCAAACTTTGTCAAAAACCTTCAATGGGGGACTGGAAGATTCAGAGGTAAGCTACCTTCAAATGCTTTGCTTGTGGAAGAGTTGGTCACTATGCTGCCAAGTGTCCTCATAAAGATAAAGGTAAGGAACCAGTTAGATGGAACAGAAAATAGAATGTAAGTAAGAAGAGTTATTATACACATGAAGACAATGATGGACTTTTAAATAGTGATGAAGATGAACAATGTAATGATGATAGACTTTTGATGGCCTTTGAAGATGATGATTTCTTGGATGCTATAAATGAAGAAGGTCTTTATGAAGAAATTTCTAAACTTAAAATTTTCCTAGAGGAAAAGAATATGATTATAGATACTTTGACATTCAAACTTGCTGAAAGAGATAAATACAATGAAAAGTTAGAATGTGAAATTGTGGGATTTAGAAAAGAAATTGAGAAAACAAAAGCCCTTAATCTCAGATTTGTTAAAGGATCTGAAACTTTAGATGAGATTATCAAAGTGCAGCGTTCTCCTCTAATTAAGACAAGTCTCGGATATTCTGAAGAAGCATCTCAAGCACAGAAGCCATCCACCTCCAAAATTTATCTTGATGCAGCAAGAAAAAGTGAAGAGGTTGACAATCGATAGCAAAGGCATAATGCAAATCACCAGGTAAAATAATTTACTTCAAGGATGAACAGAGAGCACCAAGTAAATCAGGTGCAATTTACATCAAGGATGAACAGAAGCTACAACCAACCGCAGGTAAATCGTTCTCAATTTGCCTTAAGAATGGATAGAAATCATTTGGTTGGTAGGTTTGATAATCACAAGAGTTTCTTCAATGGCCAATGTTTCTCTTGTCATAACTTTGGGCATAAAGCTGCTCAATGTGTTGCCTACAAGACCATCATGACTAGAGAAGCTCAAAAACAAAGAAGTATGACTGGGATCATGAAAAGAACCTACAATAACTTTTTTGTTCTTGAAAATTAAATAGAATGTTTTATTTGTAAAAACTTCAATCATGAAGATTCTGAATGTAGGAGTAGGTGTTGACAAACAACTCAGATGGAGCAAGCTTCATTGAGTCCCAAAACATGGAGAAAGAAAGAACCACAACCAGAAAGATGTGGGATAGCCTTATATGCAGAAGGACAGGAAAATCAGTGGTACATCAACAGTGGATGCTTGAAACATATGGCAGGTGATAAAGAAAAACTTCAGTCATATAGTGCCTTAGAAAAGGAAAAGAAAGTCTCATTTGGAAATGACACCCCTGCACTCATAAAAGGTAAAGGTTTTGTTCGTTTGAAAGAGAAGGTCAAAGCTGGAAATGTTATGTATGTTGATGGCTTAAAGAATAATCTATTGAGTGTCAGTCAAATGTGTGATCAAGGAAATGAGGTAATATTTCGACCAAATGGATGTATTGTTCGTGAGATTGATACAGGAGAAACAATGATCAAAGGCATAAGAACTCCAAATAATTTATACGTACTCAAAGAAGGACAACAACAATGCTATCTAAGCAAGAATGATGAACACTGGCTATGGCATAGAATATTGGGGCATCTAAGCTTCTCTTAGATAAGGAAAGCATGCAAATATCAAGCGGTTCGTGATCTCCTTGACCTTAGAATTCCAAACAATACAATATGCAAATCATGTCAGTTGGTAAGCAAACCAGAACTAATTTCCCTGAGAAGGAAGGATCAGCTAGCAGGCCACTTGAACTTGTCCATACTGATATATGTGGTCCAACTAGGAAGAGGTCACCTCGAGGAGAAGAGTACTTCATATTGTTCATTAACGACTTTTCAAGGATGTGTTGGATATGACTCATGAAGTATAATAATGAAGCTTTCGAAAAGTTCAAATCATTCAAAGCCTTGGTTGAAAACGAATCAGATCACAGAATCAAATGCCTCAGATTTGATCGAGGAGGGGAATTTACCTCGAATGAATTTTTCGATTTTTGTGAAGAACATGGAATAATAAGGGAATTCTCTACTGCAAGGAGTCCTCAGCAAAATGGAGTAGTGGAAAGGATGAACAGAACGGTTCAACAAATGGCTCGTGCTATGATTGATGAGTCTGGAACTCCCGCAACCTTCTGGGGTGAAGCCGCATTTGCTGCAGTTACTATTCTCAACAAGACAAACGTCCGGGTAAACAACACTCAGACTCCTCATGAACTTTGGTATGGTAAGACTCCCACGGTAAAATATTTGAAAATTTTTGGAAGCAAATGCTACATCAAAATGACTGATGAAAACCTTGGCAAGTTTGAACCTAGAGCAGATGAAGGCATTCTCCTTGGTTACTCTCCCCACAGCAAAGCATACAAGTGTTACAATAAAAGACTTGGAAAAATTGTTGAAAGTATTGATGTAGTGGTTGATGAAGAAGGAAACACTCCTAGGCAAGTAAAATCTGAAGAGTTCGAAGATGATGAGGACTATCCTTCAACATCAAATCAGAATCATGATGAAGAAGAAACCCATGAGGCACCAGAAGAACAGATAAGGATAGAAGAAAAGACTCCATCCAGGTACGTTCAGAAGAATCATCCAGAAACTCAAATTTTGGGACAGAAAGAGGCAAGTGTACAAACAAGAAGAACCATTTCAGAAGCTTCAAGCTATTTAGCATTGCTCTCCTCCACTGAACCGCAAAATGTAAGAGAGGCATGCAAAGATGAATGCTGGGTTAAGGCCATGGATGAAGAACTTGAGCATATTGAAAAGAATAACACTTGGGAGTTGGTTCCTAGACTGAAAGATAAGAATCTCATAGGGACAAAATGGATATTCAAAAACAAGTTGAATGAAAATGGAGAAGTTATTAGGAACAAGGCTAGACTTGTTTGTAAAGGGTATGCTCAACAAGAAGGTATAGACTTTGAAGAAACTTTTGCACCAGTTGCTAAACTTGAGGCAATAAGAATGTTCCTTGCAGTTTCTAGCTTTCAGAAGTTCAAAGTATTTCAAATGGATGTGAAATCAGCCTTTTTAAATGGGGACTTAGAGGAAGAAGTGTATATTGAGCAACCAGATGGATTCATCCTTGGAAATGATCCTGAACTTGTATGCAGACTTAAGAAGGCACTCTATGGTCTTAAACAAGCTCCAAGGGCTTGGTATTATCGTCTGGACAAATACCTCCATCAACAAGGTTTTTCAAAGGGATCAACAGATAGCAATATATATATAAAAATTGATAATGATAAATTGCTAATACTTGTTGTGTATGTTGATGATATCATCTTTGGTAGCAATGAAGAAGCCATGAGTCAAAACTTTGCTTTGGTGATGCAGAAAGAATTCGAAATGTCTGTGCTTGGTGAGCTGACATATTTTCTTGGTTTACAAATCCAGCAAAATAAAGATGGTATCTTTTTATCACAAACCAAGTACCTCAAGTAGATTTTGAAGAAATATGGGATGGAAGATTCAAAACCGGTATGTACTCCTATGGTAACAGGATGCAGCCTCAGCGCAAATGATGAATCAGTAGCAGTACATCAACCAACCTATAGATCCATGATTGGTAGTCTGCTCTATCTGATAGGTACTCGGCTAGACATCATGCATGTAGTAGGAATAGTTGGAAGATTCCAGGCAAATCCAAAGGAAGCACACCTTTAGGTAGTTAAAAGGATTTTCAAATATCTTCAAGGAACACAAAAATATGGCTTATGGTATCCTAGAGATGCAGATCTCACACTTCATGCATATACAGATGCAGATTGGGCAGTAAGCGTGGATGACAGAAAAAGCACTAGTGGTGGTGCATTCTTTATGGGTTCCAGATTAGTATCTTGGTTCAGCAAGAAACAAAGTTCAATTGCTTTATCTACAGTAGAAGCAGAATATGTGGCTGCTACATCTTGCTGCACATAACTCCTTTGGATGATGCAAACTTTGCAAGATTTTCAAATCACTTGTACACCACCTATCTCCATCTTTTGTGATAATACAAGTGCAATCAATATTTCAAAGAATCCTGTCATGCATTCAAAGACTAAGCACATACCTATCAAGTAACATTTTCTCCGGGAACAAGTACTTGATCAAAAGGTCAAATTGGAGTATGTTCCCTCTAAGGAACAAGTTGTTGATATACTCACCAAACCACTGCCCAAGGAGACATTTGAATACCTCAGACAGAAGCTGGGGGTAGTTGATGCATCATCTTGTTGTTGAATCTTGTCTGTTTTAGAGAAAAATGGTTGTATGCGAGTTTCATGAGGTTGATACGCGTACATACGCCGGTTTATACGGATACAGTCGCGTATATGTTGGTTGAAGACAAATAGTGGGCCAGGCTCTGAGAGAAAAGAGTTTGATATGGGTCTGTTAGATACCATCTAGCACAAGTTCAGGGGGAGCATATAATGCATTGTTGTCATTATCTTAGAAGATCTTGGTTCAATTTCACAGTTGCTTTTGGTTTCAAGTGGAACAAGATGCAGAGGGAGAACATGGTTGCCGGTCTGAATGATGCTAATGATAGTTGTTGATAACTATCATAGTCTTGGTATAGATATTTCATGTACTTCTTTTCTTATCAAGGTCATGTAACGGCCTATGTTCTTGTTTTATCTTATGTAAACTGCTGATGTATCCCCACTTGGTTGGGTGGATGAATCAATACTGGTATATCCCCATTTGTTTGGGAGATGGATGTATGTTTGAGTTTTTGGTGATAGGAAGGTCGCTTATGATGTATAGAGTCATGTTCTTTCTTATAGACCATTTGCTGCAGACCTAGCCTATAGTCAGGGGAGCATGGACGACACAGCAGAGCAGAGGTTTGCACATGAACTCAGGGGGAGCATAACCCTTTGCCCTTAATATCAAAGGGGGAGAATGACTTTGAATGATGTAGGGTTGCCATCAAGTCCAAAGAGGGAGATTTTTGGCATTGTGGCACATGTTTGACACTATGGCACAAGTGTTGTCCTTGATGGCAACGCACTCAGGTGGCAGATCACAGTTCAAGCTCTCAGAATGGAAGAAAACTTCATATACGCAGGTTCCTTTTAACCAGGTCACATATATACGCAATATTGATGATAAAAAGTTGCGTATGAGTATACACACACTTTCATGCACAGAAAAGCACGTACATGTGGAAAATATTTTTTTGGGTCCATGGTAATTGGACCTATGGTTTTGGACCTTGGTATTGCATCCGAAATATTGAACCCAGGTATTGGGTCCCTAGTATTGGTTATCTATGGTTTTGGGCCATGGTTTGAGTAAGGCCAAGACTATAAAAAGGAAGAGATCATTTGGCAAGGGAATTGACTTAAGTGTTGAAAATCTTATGAGGAGCAAGATCTGGAATATCGATGTTTGGTTTATGGTGCATAGCTGGACCTGAATCAAGGAGGAACTTGAGCATTACAAGATGGAAAAGTTCTATTGAAGGGTCAAATCTCAATACTTCAATAGTAGTATCTTTATGTGATTTTGATCTATTATATTTGATGCATGAATTGATCTATGAATCTAATAATCTGGGTATAATTAATGCTTGAATACTTGAAAAGGGAAAACTGTCTTTCATAGATCTGTACGCAGGTTTGGCGCATTGAAGGCATGTATACACGTGAGTTCAGTAATTCAAAGACACGTATACACAGATTTGCCTTTATATAGAAGTGTATGCACGTAGGTTCCTCATCTTGAAGTAGCGTACGTCTCATAAAATATGTTTTAGCTACTTCGGTTTATTGTTGTAGTATTCTGGGTTAAGGATTGGTGTCTGATTACTGTTATTATTCTGGTTACAACATTTAGAGAAGTGATTGTTTGATTCAGTATTGGGTTGTACAAAGAAGATTGGTTGATGCAGATATACTTGATGTTTGATTGATGTAATTCATGGATCCAGTCTGAAAATTTATGAAACGTGGTCCCTGGAAGAAAAGAGAAGGTTGTAGCCTTCTGTAGGTCAGCACCTACGTACTAATACCTCAGCTAGTACAAGAGCTAAGGGGGTTGTAGCTCCCTTCCAGGAGAAGCTGGAGAATGAGAGAAGGTAGTAGCCTTCTGCAGGTTGCAACCTGCGCACTGGTATAAGACTGCACCAGTACATTGTAAACAGAAGTTTCTAAATTGAAAGAAGATAGAGACAAATTGCAGCAGGTGGTTTTCACCCACATTGGGTTTGCACCTTATATCTTGTGTTCTTGTGTATGACTGTCTGCTCTATTTTCTGTTTCTGGCTACTGTTTATAAGGTTCTGACACACAGATTTATGAACAACATCTGAAGAATTAAATTATAAGTCTACAACTTATACGCTAGTTTCACTCTCTGAAGTTGTGTATATATGCCGTTTGCACTAACTCAAGTAGCGTATAGAAATATGTGTATGAAATGAAAAACAATTGACTTGATAATACTGACTCACCCCCCTCTCAGTATTATTTCCAACAATTGGTGCGGTTCTTACTCAACAGGGGCATCCAGTGGCATATCATAGTGAGACACTTTCAGACACAATCCGAAATTATCCTACCTATGACAAAAAGATGTATTCCATTGTGCAGGCCTGTCGACAATGGAAGCATTACATTCTAGGGAAGGAAACGGTCATCCACACAGATCACCGACCCCTACAATTCATACATACACAAGGGAAGTTGCAGAACGATTGCCATAAAAAATGGTCCAAATACCCACAACAATTACATTTAGACATTAAGTATAAGAAGGGAAGTACCAACAATGTTGTAGACTGCCTTAGCCGACCACCGGTCATGGCGCTAACCACTGTGCTCAACTCCTGTGGGCACGAGATAGAGGGGTGGTCACATCTTTATAAGAGTGATCCAGAATTCGACAACACAAACCAGACACTCTTGGAAGGTAAGACAGTTTCAAATTTTGACCTCCAGGATGAACTATTATGCCACCTGAGATACATCTGTGTTCTTCCAAGCGAGCGCGTCAAGATGATTTGGGAGGCACACAATGGTCAAGTCACTAGACATTTTGGGGTATAGAAAATAGTGGCAGTGCTACATAATTATTTTTATTGGGCGAACCTTTGATAGGATGTTGGGAAGTACATTAGATCCTGCATTCCCTGCACCATTTACAAACCGACCATCAAGAAGGAAGGCCTATATACTCCTCTGCCTACTCCTAATCAGTCTTGGGAATCCATCTCCATGGATCACATGTCAGATCTTCCTTCTACTAAGCATGGAAACATCTGCGTTTTAGTGGTTGTCGACATATTCTCCAAGATGTACATTATGGCAACCTGCAAGAAAAGTATCACACCAGAACCACTGCTAAGATCTTCTTTGAATGAGTGTGGGTACATTTTGGGATCCCACAGTCCATTATCTCAGATTGGGACAATAGTTCCTAAGTACATTTTGTTCAAGTCTTTGTTTGATGTTGGATACCAAGCTCACTAAGTCTATGGCTTTCCATCCCCAAACTGATGGCCAAACAGAGGTCGTCAACAAGATGATCATACACATTCTACATATATACAACTCGAAGCATCCACACACATGGGATGAAAGCCTCCCCTGTGTCTAACACAACTACAACAGAGCTCTCCATAGCTCAACTAGCCACAACCCTTTCAGGTGGGGTTGTGATTCCAACCACTATGTCCCATTGATGTGGCCATACCATTTGCATCTACTCAGGCACATTTGGCTCATGTCCAGTTCAAAGCTGACAGGGCTAACAACTTCATTGAGCACATTCAATACATCTGCTAGCAGGTCCATGACATATTAGACAGATCCAATGTTAAGTACAAGGAACATCATGATCAACATCGAGTGCCACACAAGTTCCAGGTGGCTGAAAAAGTTTGGTTACATTTGTAGAAGGAACGCCTCGCTAGGCCCCACCGCAAGCTTCGTTCGCTTCGATATGGGCCTTACACCGTCACTAACGCTGTAGGGGACAATGCTTTCTAGCTCAACATTCCACCATTCCTTGGCCTACACCTAGTGTTCAATGTGGACTGCCTTCGATCATACTTTCTGCCATTACTGGACACATCAGACATTGCATAACAACTCACACCAACAGAGTTAAACCGAGACTACATGGAACATGGCACAACTGATCAGGTCATGGACATGTAGATCAAGAACACTCACCAGCAGAATATCCAACTGTATCGGGTTGTCAAAGTTGGCCAACTCCTGCACTAAGGCAAGTGGCTCACCAGGGACCAAGTTCAACAGAAGTTTCCCTAGCTCATGGAGGCACTCAACTCAATGGGGACCATTTCTTCCTAAGGGGGGAGGATTGATCTAGGTGGATATTGGTGGCCACCCATCTATTCCACTTGGACCCCCATCATTGTTTCTTTTTATTTTCCTTAATTGTAGCACAACTTACTATTTTTGGAAAATTTTCAGGTTATAAACTTCGAGAGTCATTTTGAGGGACTAAAAGACATTTTTAGGGAAAACAGAGAGGCTAGAAAAGTTGCAATGTATTTATTGAATTTTTTGGCTCCCTCTTTGAGATCTTCGAAATGAGGATTATGATAGCCAAATGGAGATCGTATGCCAAATTTAAGACCTCGGGAAGTTGATGTACCAATTTACCCAAACAAGACCCACATTTTTGGCGCTTCATCTCCTAGGGTTAGGTTTTTGGATGTTTAGGGTTTTCCATTGTTTTCTAATAATAAATAGGCTTTTGAGCCTCATTGTAACACAATTCAGATGCATGTAGCCACCACATCTCTTCTTAGAGATAAGCTACCATCACCTGAGCTAGTTTATTTTTATTTCAGTATGTAAGATATTTCAGTTCTTTAATATCAATGAAATGAAGTTTTATTTCTACTGCATCTCTATGTATATGGGTAATTTTGTATTTTGTTGCATTCCTGCATAAGTCTGGATTAGATCTACACTAGTGTACCTATCTTAAAATAAATATATTAAATATTTATATACATACTACTACATTAGGTAAATATAACATATAACATATAAAACAATGTCTTCTCTCTTATCGCTCTATAGATAGTGTCATCTACTTTCTTGTTCATCTACCCTATATGTTAGGACTAAAATGACCTACATGATAAAATTTCCTTTCTTCCAATTAAATAATTCCAGTCCATGACCTCAAAATTATAATTCCTCTCCTAGATTTTTAGATTTTTTTTTTTGTTTATTTATGAGATTCCAATGAAGTTGAGATGTTTTCACATAAAAATTGCAGTTCCTACCATGAATTTTCCACACATTTTAAAAAGATTTCATAGTGGGAGAGGAGTCTCACTCTGATATTCCCCTTGTTTGCAGTTTCCAGCCATCGCAGCTGATCATGGGCTCATCTCAGGGTAGAGTGCACATGAATTAGGTTTTTAATGTGGGTGTTAACATGCATCCCATGACACACATTTGTCCTTATTTGGTTTTCGCTCGATCACTCCTTCTCTCTTGGTTGTTTGATCCTCTCCTGTTGGTTTTCCTTTATAAATACATGGACTTCGTCCTAGGGTGGCAGATTTTCAGTATTGTTACCATGAATGCAGACAATTTCCCACTCTCCTTCGGCTCCTGGTTACCAACATTTGTACTCAATGACTTATGTGAAGGTTTGCCTATGTATTTCCAACATTTATGCTTCATTTCTTGTTGTCAATTCACTGACTATTGTGTATCGTTTCGCCTTGGTAGTCTATCTGGTTATTGTAGGTGCCCATGTTCTTTGTTTTGTTTTTCCATAACACAACGATAAGTCCCTCCTTTGAGATAGTCGTTATGTTACCCACTATGTCCTCCCAAATTGTTGACTCTGCAAGTATATCATTTAGTTGTCCTATATTGGTATGTGGTGTCTGGTACTCGGGCACATTTTCAATATGGTTTTGATAGTACCACGGGTCGAGTCTTCACTAATTTGCGTTTCCTAGTTCCAATATGTCATTCTCTTCTGTAAAGTTTGGTTGACAAGGAAGCCTACCCAGTAAGTCATTTTGGTTCGCTTTTCCTGTCTATGGTTGATGATGCCCTCATTTCATTCAGTTTCCACACTCTCATAATATTGCTTGTCCATCATTGTCGTCTTCTGGTCGATCCACCTACACATTTTTATACACTTGGTTCCTACTATCTCATGGCTCCCAGACAACGTCTACCTAGTCGCGAGGGTGGTGCCGCAAGTGCATCTTCCTCTTGTCATCAACATCTCCTTCGTTGACACTCAATGGCTTATCATTTTGATTCTGTCCCCCTTGAAGTGAGGGGCAAGATTCTTCACTTGGAAGAAAAAGAATTTGGGGATCGAACATACTTTTATGACTCTGAAATCAATGACAACACCTTCAATTGGACTTCGGATCCCGACAAATTTCGCAAAATAAGGCTTCATTTTCTTCACTTAATGTGATCAGTTGCTCAAAATTATGCTCAAAAATCGAAGTAGTTAAAATGGTGTGGAACTTGAACAACTGTGTAGTGCTCGTGATCTTGAATCCGGTGCAACTCATTTTGTGCAAAACAGATACCGTAGTCTCCCAGAAACGTGATCTGTTCACTTTGTCAAACAGGTAAAAATTTTGTCGGTGGCTCACTGGGATGCTGACTGGGTATCCGTACTGCCTAGGTGGAAAAATGAATATTCTCGAAATATTCCTAGAATATTATCGAAATATTCTATTGAGTTGGCGATGTCTGATTGGTCCATGTGTTTTGGGTTTGAGCCAATAAGGAGGTGACATGTGGCTAAGCCAGAGCTCACCACATGTCCTCCTAATGACCAATTAAATTTTTGTATGGCAAGACAGGTTGGAGGTAGAGTTCGACCCTGCAAGCTCCCACAACACAACGCAATAAGTTTCCAATTCGCCTACACATTATGTCTTAACATATTACGAATCTAGGTTTATGTTAAACGTTATGACTGCCAAGGTTGGGGGGTGGGTAGACTTAACTGCCCCCCCCACATGTGAACACCTATCCACCAACCCGCAGACAGTTACGTGAGAGTCACCGCCACTGCCGGACAAACCATATGTGACTGTTCCTCAAACCACTTGCAAACAGTTACGCTAACTGCCAGAGGGAGGGGGCTAGCGTCGGGGCTAGCTCCTGCGCACATGGCCCCCAAATGACCCAGATTTTGGTTCTAAGGCCTCGATAAAAAAATTAATGGTCTTACAAATCTGCCCAAAATTCGAGGAATTTGTTGCTCCGTTAGCAAAAAATGGGGCGAATTTGTAGGATGATGCCAGATTTGTGCAAATTATGGAGTGAATAGTGGGGAAACTAGGGGAGGTCATAACTTCTCCAGTTTTCGATCAAATGGGATGAAGAAAGAAGCTAGGTAGCCATTTTTGGAAATTTTGGACTCATTAGAGCATGTTTCAGAAGCATTTCAGGATTATCAAGACATATTTTTATACTTTTGAGCATAATAGAGAGGCCCAAGCCATTGGAAACTGGACTAAAGAGACGTAGTCCAAGAGGGGTGAACTCTTTCATCATATTCCCGTTGTGATGTGTTTTTGGTGATGTTGTGTACATGTTTATGTTGTTGTTCAATCTCTTATTTATGTTAAAATTGATCATAAAATTAACATAAAAACTCATTTTACACTTGCAAAATTCATGAATCCTTAAGCACAATGAAAACATTTTGTTTCTATTCTGAGGAGAATCTTAGCACATAAATCTAATATTCTAAATCAGATCATTTTGGTATCAGAGCACTAGGTTTTCTTTATGAAGGAAAGATTTAATTGTTTGTAATTTTATGTCATGCTTACAAGGTTAAAACTCAAAAGAGGAGAAGGGAAGCTGGTTGGAAGCCCTGAAGTTGGGTCAAGGGGAAAGAAAGCAAGGTTGCCACAATCTTCAACACTAGTTCAGTCTCAAATTGCATTTGAGACTCCAGAGAGCATGTCTTATGAAGGAGAACCTACAAACATGACATAAGAGGAGAAGACCTTCAAGAAGGCTTTCTTTGATATGACAGAGATGGTGAAGGTCCTCTATGAAGAGAGGAATACCAAGTTGCAAGGGGAAAGTTCCAAACCTCCCAAAGGAGAAGGTTCTTCAGGAGGAGGTAATGGAAATGGAGACAAACCTCCACCCTCTCCATCATCTTTTTCATCTTCTTCTTCACAAGCATATTCACCCTCTTCCACTAACACAACCCTTACTCATACTCATCATCATACTTCAAAAGGAATTGGTAAATCATCTTTTTTAAAACTTGATGTTAAATTTGAGATGCCCATGTATAATGGTGAAGTGAATGTAGAGAAGCTTGATAATTTGATTCATCAATTGGAGGTCTATTGCATAATTCAAAACCTTCAAGAAGATGACATAAAGATTCAGTTAGCTTCCTTAAGAAAGAAAGGTGCAACACCAATATGGTGGGAATAAAAGACATAAGAAGAGATTAAAAAACATGGTAAGGTATCAATTTCTTGGATTGATTTCAATGTTGCAATCAAAATACAATTCTACCCTCTAGCTTATATGCAGAAAGCCATCATGAATTGGTAGAAATTTAGACAGCTTAAAGGTTAAAATGTGCAAGATTACACCCAAGAATTTAGAAAAAGGTCTTTAATGTTAGGTTTAGATTTTAAATCATAGGACACATTGTTGAAGTACATAGGGGGTTTACACAATTACCTTAGGCATATTATCTTAATATTTAATCCCAATAATCTAGATGATGTGTGTGTGCAAGCCATTCATCTTGAAGCAAGGTGAAAAGCACTGCAGAAGAAGGTAGTAAAAAGCCATTTAAGAGTAAAGGAAAAGAAAAAAGGTTTCAAAGGGAAGGGAAAGAAAAATGCATCTATCAAAAAAGAAGGAGAGAAAGTAACATGCAATTTTTTTTCCAGAGAGGGTTACGATGAAACTCACTGTTGGAAGCTTCATCCCGAAATGAAACCAAAAAAATTCAACAACAAGGGAAAACAAAAGACAACTGCAACCACTCAACAGGATTTGGGATCTGATTCGGGTGATGCTACTAAAATCACATCCATGGGTATAAAAGGAAAAGAATCCATTGCTAGCACTAGTTCTTCAAATTCACAAAATGAAATTCCAAATGGAAAGAGGAGAATAGAACTTTTTCACATACGGGTGATCTCAAAACATAAAAAGATTGATACACTTTTCGATAGTGGCTCTCAAGCCAATCTTATCTATGAAAACATAGTGAAAAGTTTAAATTTGGAAACCATTCCACATCATAAACCATATCCACTTGGATGGGTGTGTGACAATGCATAATTGCAGGTTACTAGAAAGTGTAAACTGAAATTTGCCATTATTGCAAATTTCATAGATGAAGTGGAGCTTGATGTTGTGTCATTAGATACATGTGGCGTAGTTTTGGGCAGCCCATACCTTTATGATAGAAAAGCTATCTTCCGTAGACATGAAAACAAATAACATTTGTTCAAATATCGATTAGAATATATTGTGAGAGCTCATAGTAAGAAACTAAATCTTTCACTTGTTAATGCAGGGCAGATGAAGAGACTAGTGAATTCAAGCAAGAATTTTGTGCTTCTAATGATCAAACCCAAGAATGATGTTGATAATGAAGCTTTTAAAGGTTGTGATTCAAAATCGAAATCTGAATTGGTTGATGTAATTAATCAATATGATGAGATGTTTCAGGAACCAAAGGGATTGCCTCCCAAGAGAGGAACCCAACATGAGATACAGTTGCAACAAGATTGTCCTCTTCCTAACATTGGTATGTACAAGATGTCAGTGATGGAAACTGTAGAAATTAAGAAGAAAATTCAAGATTTGTTGAATAAAGGGATCATCAAACCATCTTCCTTTCCATATGGTTCACCTATTGTTTTGGTGCCAAAGAAGGGTGAAACATGGCGCATGTGTGTGGAATTCCATGCATTGAACAAAATTACGGTAAAGAACTGTTACCCACTGCCTAGAATAGATGATTTACTTGATAAATTGAAAGATGCAAAGTATTTTACTAAGTTGGACTTAAGTAGTGGCTGCCATCAAATTAGAATAGTTGAAGGAGACATTTGGAAGACAACATTCAAAACAAAACAAGGTTTGTTTGAATGGCTAGTTATGCCTTTTGGTTTATGTAATGCTCCTGCTACATTCATGCGTGTGATGAATGATGTGTTGAGGCCATTTCTTGATGATTTTGTTATAGTCTACTTAGATGAAATCTTAATTTTCAGTAAATCTTGCGATGAACATGTCATGCATGTAAGAAAAGTACTTGATGTCTTGAAAAAAGAACAATTGTATCTTAAGATGTCAAAGTGTGAGCTTGGAAGACCTTCTTTAGTTTACTTAGGTCATATTGTTGGAGGAGGTGAGTTGAAAATAGATCCCTCCAAGGTTGATGTCATTTTGAATTGGCCAAGGCCCAAGACAATTACTAAGGTAAGAAGTTTTTTGGGAACAACCCAATATTGGAGGAAATTCATTGCTATTTCTTCTCTTATAGCAACTCCTTTGCATGCATTAACAAGTGTGAAAAAGGTTTTTCAGTGGGGAGGCAAATGACAAAAGGCCTTTGATGCATTGAAGGAAAAGATCAATTCAGATCCATTACTTTCACTTCCAGACTTGAGACATTTGTTTGAGATTCAGAATGATGCTAGTGACTATGCCATGGGTGTAGTCCTCATGCACCATGGTAAGCCTATCTATTTTCATTCAGAAACTTTTAATGGTGCAGTGATTAACTATCCTACATATGACAAGGAATTGTATGCATTGGTGCAAAGTGTGAAAAAGTGGAAACACTACTTGATGGGTAAGGAAACAATCATTTGCACTGATCATCAACCATTGCAATACTCGCAATCTCATTCAAAGTTGCATCAATCAAGGCACTTCCGATGGATGGGTTTTCTTCAACAATTTCACTTGGTAGTCAGGTATAAGAAAGGTATCTACAATAAAGTTGTTGATATGCTTTCTAGGCCTATTGTTAGTGCAACTACTTTACTCAAGCATAATTTTGTTTCACATGAAAGTTATATTGAGCAATATGCATTCGATAATGACTTTCAACATATTTATGCAAGCTTGAGTCAAGGCAACCAAGTAGAGGAATTGGATTATCATTTGCATGATAACTTGTTGTACCATCTTGGCAAGCTTTGCATTCCACAAGGAGAAAGAGTTAACATCATATGAGAGGCATACATTTCTCTTATTGCTGGTCATTTTGGTGGTAAGACGGTGGCACATCTATAGAGGTATTGTTATTGGCTTCATATGCTTGAAAGTGTGTCTTGTTTTATTAAGGGATGTTCATTATGTGCAATCAGTAAGCCTAGCAATAGGAAGTTAAGATTGTACACACCACTTCCGGTTCCTTCACGACTGTGGGAGAGTGTTTCTATGGATTTTGCAGGAGGTCTTCCATTGTCAAAAACAGGTCATGATTATTTGTATGTAGTTGTGGATAGGTTCAACAAAATGCATATTTTGATGCCATGTAAAAAGCAAGTTACAATTGAACAAACTGCTAAGTTATTCTTTCAGAATGTATGGGTGCATTTTAGATTTCCCACATCCATTGTTAGTGATCAAGATTCTCGCTTTGTTGGGAATTTTTGGTCAAACTTGTGAGGATTCATGGACATCAAACTGAAAAAGAGTACAACTTTTCATCCACAAACATATGGTCAAATAAAGGCAGTGAACAGAATAGTAATACATCTTCTTCGTGGGTACTGCAACAAAATCATAAGTTGTGGGATGCACATTTGCACTACATTCAACATGCTTACAACCGGGGCAAGCACTCTTCAACTCAAATATCGTCATTTGATGCATGTTTGGGATACTTGCCTAAATCTCCTTTGTATTTTATGTTTGACAGAGATGTTGCTATTGATGATCATAATGACATAGAGAAAGCAAGAAAGTTCATTGAACAAATCCAATTGGTACACCAAAAAGTTCAAGAACAACTTGAAAAGAGCCAAGGCAAGTACAAAGAAAGACACGACGAGCATCGTGAAGATCACATTAGCAAAGAGAGGCTCCAAGGAGAAGTTAAAAGCTAAAACCAATTAGATATGGTCCATTCAGAATTTTGGAAAAGATTGGTAACAATGCCTTCAGGTTGGATTTGCCTTCATATATGCAAATTTATGTTGTTGTTAATGTTGAGAATTTAAGTTTGTATTAGCCTCCTTTGATTGAAAATCAAGGAGAGAATGTTCAAATTCCATTTATTGAAGACTTTTCTCCAAAATTCCTTGATGAGCTTCAACAAGACACTATACTTGACAGAAGAACAAGGACATCAAAAAGGGGAAGTGTCGATTATCTTCGAGTGGGACTCAAGGTTACAAATCCTTTAAAAGCCAAATGGATAGAGATTGGAAATGTGAGGGAATTGTACCCTCACCTGCTGGATAATTGAAAGTGATTTTTTGGGGTTCAAAAGGCTCAAAATTATGCTCAAAAATCAAAGTTTCCAGAATGGTGTGGAACCTAAATGACAACGGTCTGCTCATCATCCTAGATCCGACGCAACTCGTTTCATGCAAAACAGACACCGTATGCTCCTAGAAACGTGATCTGTTCACTTTATCAAACAGGGAAAATTTTTGTAGGTGGCTGACTGGGCATCTGTACTGCCTAGGTAGCAAAAGGAATATTTTCGAAATATTCCCAGAATATTTCATTCAGTTGGCGATGTTTGATTGGTCCATGTGTTTTGGGTTTGGGCCAATAAGGAGGTGACACATGGCTAAGCCAGAGGCTGCCATGTGTCTTCTTAATGGCCGATTAAAATTTTGTATGGCAAGACAGGTCGGAGGCTGGGCTTAACCATGCGACCTCCCATAGCACAACGCAACAAGTTCCCAATTTTCTACGCATTATGTCTTAACATAATATGGATATGGGATATGTTAAATGTTATGTTCACCAAGGTTGGGGGGCGGGTGGACTTAACTGCTCCCCCGCATGTGAACACCTATCTGCCAACCCGCAGAAGGTTACGTGATGGTCACCGCCACCGCTGGAAAAACCATATGTGATCATTCATCAAACCGCTTGCAAAAATTTATGCTAACTGTTGGAGGGAGGGGACCAGTGTCGGGGCTAGCCCCTGGGTGCATGGCCCCCATATGACCCAGATTTTGGTTCTAAGGCCTCGATGACAAAATTAATGGTCCTACAAATCCGCACGAAATATGAGGAATTTGTTGCTCTGTTAGCGGAAAATGGGGTGAATTTGTAGGATGATGCCAGATTTTGTGCAAATTGTGGAGCGAATAGTGCAGAAACTAGGAGAGGTCATAACTTCTCCAGTTTTCGACCAAATGGGATGCAGAAAGAGGCTAGGTAGCCATTTTTGGAAATTTTGGACTCATTGGAGTAGGTTTTAGAAGTATTTGAGCATTGTAAACACATCTTTTTACACTTTTGAGCATAATAGAGAGGCTCAATCCATTGGAAGCTGGACCAAGGAGACATAGCCCAGTAGGGGTGAACTCCTTCATCATGTTCCTGTTGTGATGTGTTTTTGGTGATGTTCTGTACATGTTTATGCTACTGTTCAATCTCTTATTTATGTTAAAATTTCTCACAAAATTAACATAAAAACTCATTTTAGACTTGCAAAATTTATGAATCCTTAAGCACAATGAAAGCATTTTGTTTCTAATCTGAGGCGGATCTTAGCACAACAATCTAATATTCTAGATCATATCACTTAATCTCTGTGCACCGTCAACTAGAAACCTTGCTTCACATGGTCATCTGTGACAAGGAAGTCTACAACTATCAGTGTTTTGCAGGACAAGAGGAGATTAAGCGAATACTCTGGGACATTAGATACAATTTGGACGATATCGTGGCCAGATTAACATAGGTGGAGCGCTACATGGTGTCCGATTCCGTCTCCGGATTAGATTTGCAGCCTCAAACTCCAATGGTTATCAATGCTCCAGCAAATGATCCACCTCAAGGCAACTCAAATTCCCTCTCTTGAGTTATCATATTATATTAACAGTCTTGTTGAGCCTCAAAATTACTCTTTTCCTAGCAACTCTTCTCATTCCTTTTCTTTGTTTTTCCATAAAAAATATGCATTCTCATCACCAATAACTGGTATATACTGTGTTGAGGAGGATATTTAGTGATTTACATGTTATGCCTTTATGTTTTGTTGTTTGAATAAATTTTTGTATATTAGCTGCGGAACGCAGCCTATTCTGCAACTAATCGGTTGTTCTGCAGCTACCTTCATGCTCTAACAGGTTCCAGGTGTCAAAAGGAGAAACTAGCCACATGGGCAGCTTGGAAATCATCATGACATGGACCCTGTCCTATTCATTCAGCCTAGGTCGACAAAGAAGATGGCATAAGACTACGGTCAAAGGATAAGTCAAGCATAAAGAGACCGAAGTTAACATGACTCTGTTTCGTGGTTAATTAATGCGTTTTACAGTGATGGGAAGCATTATCCGGAGCAACTACCTATACCTATGGACTCCAACAACCACCTGTACAAATGAATCCAATAGCCACCATGTCTTGGATTTATGTCTCCAACAGTTGAGGAAGAAATTCCGCATATTTGTCTTCTATGTGTTTGGCTGTAGTATGCTTTTCTCCACAAACAATTATATGATTTTTCTTATAAATACTTGTGTAAAGGACCAAAAAAGTTAGTAGTACTAGTAATAGTATTATTGTGAAATCGAAGTTCTAGACTTTGTAATTTCTGGGCATTCTGTGTCCCTATTTTAATATGAGAAGACCACATGTTTTTATAAACATTTGAAGGAGTTTTATTGGAGATTGATTGAGCAAGCGTAGCCTAATCAGTTGCAGAGGGCCCCTACACTGAAGGAGGTTTCATTTAATTTTATTTTTCTTCTTCTGGTTAACTGTAAATTCATCATTTTCTTTCATAGTGTTTATAATCATTTTCTTACTAACAATTTTTATAATGCAATTTCCATCATTTTCTTATTAACAATGTTTATAATTTAGAGCGGTTTCCATTAGCTTGATCTCTTTTTAGTTTTTATCAATATTTTAAAAGATAAAACTCAATGGTGTAATCTTGTTTCTTCAATTAAGAACTAACTTTGTTTCAGGATGAGAGTAGGATTGAAGATTGATAAAGATACACTGTTGGATATTTTACTTCATTCACTGTTTTTCTAGTTTAAATTCTCAATTAAACTGGTAAGTGTCATTTACTGTCTTTGCCATTTCATTTTTAGTTTACTGACTCATGGTGTTAATGAATGTTTATGGAAAATGCTTCAAGTTGATAATTCATCCTTAACTAGGTGGTTGAAGATTTCATCTATGCAATGAGTTATTTCTGCATCTTTGTATTTGCTTTCTTTTAGATTAATGAAGTACATAATTACTCAAATGTCATCCCAAGGACACTTTCTCCCAAAATTGAGAGGCAGAGTAACCAAGTATTTCATTTAGTTTTATTTCTGTAATTAAGATAGACATCAATTGCAAATTTCACTTTCAGTTTTAATTCATGAATTGGAAATAATAGTAAAATAAGAATAGAAACTTTATTTTCATTTCTTTCTTACCTTTGCTTCCAAATATTTCTTAGCTCTGTTTTCATTTATTTCTTAGCTCCGTTTTCATTTTTAGATTTTGAGCAGTCTTTACAAAAGTTAGATTTAGTTATGATAATTTACTTTGTAAATCATTAGGAATTAAAAGACCAAAAACCCCCCAAAACAACATAAAACATAAAAACAACGAAGTAAGAAGGGTTAGCTAGCAATTTAGGACACTAAATTGACCAAACATTTTGGCGTTGTTGCCGAGGAAGTGTAACTAGGTAGCCTTATCTCTTACATTAAAAAAAAAAAAAAAATTGATATGGATAGAGAAAGAGACTCTAGGGATAGATTTATAGCTAGGGACAATAATTCAATTCTTACAACACCACCTACTCCACCAAGAACAAGGAAAGATACACCTCCATCCCAAACTCATACTCCTAGCCATAAAACACCTAAATTCGAAAGGCAGAAATTCAATCAAAAGAATCTCCTACTTCATCTACCAAGTCAGTCCTAGAGGAGAAAAATCTTGGATCTCCAACAGTAGGAATAGCCTTTTTCACCTCCACAGGAGAGCACATTTTAGTTGAAGAATTAGGAATACCTGGTGAGGAAGAAGAAGTAGAACCTCTCTCCCATATCCTATTAATAGAAGAACCAGAGGAGGAGACAGAAACCTTACAGGTCGGACCTTATATTGACTCTGAGGAAATTATAATGGCAGAAGAAGGAGAAGATGGGGAATTCAGTATGTTTGGAGGGGGTAGAGGAAAAGGTAGAGGAAACAATGGAGGACGTAGAGGAAATAATGGAGGCAGAGGAAATAGGGAAATGGATAATTCTTTTGGATTCCCTATAGTGGATGAGGAAACAAATTCCACCATGAAAAATATATCACCTTCTGTCCTCCCAAACTTCCATGGGTTAAAAAGTGAGGATCCTGAAACATTCTTATTTGAGTTTGAAGTCTTCTGCAAAACCTATGACTATTTAGAAGACTCTCAAAAAATCAAATTGTTTTCTTCAACACTAAAAGGAGCTGCTTTGAAATGGTTCATGGGGTTAGTCACTTAGTCCATTAGAACATGGAATGACATGAAAAAAACGAATTTGGATAAATACTTGGATTATTACATGCCTAGCAATCATAAAGATGAAGTGTTCAAAATGATGCAAAGATAGGATGAAAACTTAGAGGATTTGGTTGAGAGATTCAACTATAATTTGAAAAGAGCAAAAATGGATAATTTAGATGAATATACCTTGAAAGTTCTTTTATTAAAATCCATTAGATATGAGTGGATAGATATCCTTAACATGATGGGAAAGGGAGATATCTCTCAACTCCCATTAAATGATATAGGAGAATTATGTGTTCATCTCTCAAGAGGGAAATCCAAAACTGGGAAAGGTCCAAGAGATCCTTCTCTTGTTAGAGTAAACAAATTTGCAACTGGATCTGTAAGTAGGTCATAAATTGGTAATATGCTTGATGAATTTAAAATTGACATTCTAGGGAGTCTTAGTGAGCAAACAGACACCATTAAATTACAAAACAAGCAGAAAACCGAGGCTGATGCTTTAGCCATTTTTTGTTTCAATGCAAAAAAAAAAAAAAAAAAAAGAAGAAAAGAAAAAAAAAAGAAAAAGAATGCCGTTTGGATGCAAAAGTTGTAGAAACTTGTATGATTTGCTCAAAAAGCCATGAGACCAAAGGTTGTCCTTCAATTCTAGGTCTTAAGGCTGTCCTTCAAGAGGAAATAGTCCCAAATTCTGCATAACCTCTTTGTTTTGTTGATAGAAGACGTTGGCAGGGGCCACAAAATCAGGGATTTAACAATCGAATGTATCTTCATCCCCCACCAAATTGGAATTCTTGGCAGCAACCTTGGCCTCAACCTCAATCTCAATCTCAACCTTGGCCTCAACCTCAACCTCAATCTCAATCTCAAATGTGGGCACAAGGGGTACAAAATCCTTATGGGAGATTTTCTCAATATTATCAATACCCTCCAACATATCAGAATTATCCTCCCCCACACATTCCACAACAAAATCAGTAGCCACAACTTCAAAATCATAACCCTAAACTTTCATTACCATTTCCACAACAATCTCCACAACAAAACCAAAATCTTCAACTCTTACTGCCATTTTAGCATAAACCAAATCAGAGACCTCCCCAACCATTACCAAACCCCAATAATAAAAACCCTCAGAATGCTTACATGGTAGAAGGACAACAATTTCCAACTTACATTATTACTCCTCTAGATCTTAATGATGTTCAACTGAGATCTGGTAGGATATTAGAAAATGAAAGACCTTTTGTAGTTATTCAAGAACAAGACAGTTCTGAGGAAGATTATCTAAAGGTCAATAAAAGTTCTGAGGGAACATCTCTCCAAAACCAAAACATTGCAAAAAAAAACAAAAAGAATCAATGAACACAACTCCTATTAATGAGTAGCCATCATCTACTTCTATTCCTCATTTTCCTATAAGATTACAAATTGATAGAGGAATAGAAAAGCAGATTATGTTGCCCAATTATGATTTTCTAGATGAATTGAAGAATGTATGTATCAAAATCCCTTTGCTACAAGCCATTAAAGAAATTCCAATTCTAGCCAAAACGATAAAGGAGTTGAGCATAAAGAAACCACGAAGAAAAACAATGTAAACAAAAAGAATTCACCTGGTAGGAAAAATAACAGACATAATGATGGGAAAAATTGTTATACAAAAATATGTGGATCTATGAAGTCCAATTGTGAAAACACATGAATGGAATTGAAATTCCAAATACATTGATTGACTTAGGGGTAGCAATAAACATGATGACCAAACAAACTATGGAGCAACTCAAGCTTCCTAATCTTCTCTACACACCTAGCTTACTGCAACTAGCAGATAGATCAGTAATCAAACTAGATGGAGTGTTAGAAGATATTTTGGTATCCTTAGATTCTTGGGATTACTCTGTTGATTTCATGATCTTAACTCCCAAGAACAATCTAGGAGGACATCCACTCATATTAGGAAGACCTTGGCTGGCCACAGCTGATGCTTTTATTAGCTGTAGATCTGGTGACATGTATATTTCTGATGGTAATTCAATTTTTTTTTTTTTTTACTTTATATCCTCCAGCAAAAGAAATCATAGAAATAGATGACAAAGAGTGGATTAATGATGAAGATGATATTCAATCTCTCTTTACTATTTCAGATATTAGTGAAGATAGTCAAATTTTAAATACATTGGAAAATTTTGAATCATCTTCAGAATATGACCATGAGAAATTTCAAGAAAAATCTAATGTTGAATATTTGTCATCTAGGCAGATGTCTCGCTATTCTATGGAAGAGTTTGGTAGCTCTACAATTGAAATTTTTCCAGGTAGGACGTTGAACATAAACGAAAACTTGGAGAAACTACAACAAGAAGAGCTAATCAAAATATTACATAAACATTCTG
>APFE030182912.1:35189-48396 GCA_000404065.3 Pinus taeda | reverse complement strand
AGAGCTTTGCCACTCTTTCCTTACTTGTCCCGCTTCAAAGAACACTTGTAGAGTCAAAGCAGCATAATACCATCAAAGCATAGAGATCTATAACCATAAACAATATAGGATTAGATATATATTAACCATACAAATGCATATATCAATAGAAGATTCAGAGATATACAAGAATATGGAGGAAAGCTCAAATAGCTTTATTGATAGAAGTAGTAGAAGAGAGGATTACAACCCATTGGTCTGACCCAACGCCATCCTCCTAGCATGAAAGCCCTCTTCACCTCATGAAAATCTAGATCACCCAACACTATGATGTTCCATAGAGAAACCAATAGCACTTCCTTACAAGATACAAAATTCTAGCCTCTGGATCTCTAGGATGAGGGATCCATATATAGATGTTTGCAGGTGGGTGATTCAGCTTCTGGGTTTTTGATTAGTGTCATTTCTCTGATAGTTCTTGATTCCACTTGGAGATTTCATGATCTCTTACTCATCCTTGGGCGAATTCAAAGAGGCAAGTGTCAAATGAGCAGTTTCTAGAAGATTCTCTGGGTTTCCACCTAGCCAACTGCTTCTGCCATTTGTCTGCTCTCGCTCATCGCACCCTACAGAAGGGATTTTCAGTATGCATCGCACCTCCTGCATGTAATAAGTGAGATGCATCGCACCCTTAGCACTGAGCAGTCTTTATGGTCCAAATTTGACCAGTTCTGAGTAGTTTTTCAGGGAGAACTTCTGGGAGATGATGTAATCAGCTGACCTTGTTCCTTTAGGGTGTGTAACAACACTTTTAGAGGCTTAGAAGCTCTTGGTTTATGGACAAATGAGATTGGGGTTGCAGTGCCCAAATATGTCTATAACACAGAGTTACAATATGACTTTTACTTTTGCAAGAATTCAACATTACTATGCTAGATAGACCTAGAAAACAAAACACAGTCCCTGATTTCTTGTCCAGGATTCAGAATATCAAAGAAGATTCTCCAGTTGAAGATATGTTTCCGATGACTATCTTTTTGTAGTAACTACTCAAACTCCTTGGTTTGCAGATATTGCTAACTATTTAGTCACAAGAAAGTTACCTTCACTTTTGTTTCCTAGAGAGAAAAGAAAAATTGTTCAGGAAAATGCAAGATATTAATGGATCACTAACGAATTGTATAAAACAGGCCCAGATCTTATGATCAGAAGGTGTGTCAGGGAAGATGAAAAGCCCGAGATTCTTAAGGCATGTTATGATGAGCCGTGTGGTGGACACTTTGCTGACAAGAGGACAACCTATAAATTCCTTTCTTTAGGATATTATTGACCATCCATCTCAAAGATGCTAAATAATATGTCAAGAGATGTGACAGCTGCCAAAGGGTAGGGAAACTTGCTCCCTCAAATGAAATGCCATTACAAATTCAGGTACTCATCGAACCTTTGGAAAAGTGGGCCTCAGATTTTATTGGGCCAGTTAATCCTCCATCTAAGCAGAAGAAGTATATATTAGTATGCACTGATTATGTCATTAAATGGGTAGAAGCCAAAGCATTACCTTTTGCTAATGAAAAATCTGTAGTTAATTTTATTTTTGAGGACACCTTCACTCATTTTGGTGTTCCAAGAGAAATTGTGACAGATCAGGGATCTCGATTTACATCTAACATGGTGAAAGGGCTTGTGGAAGACTACAAGATCAAACATAGGAAATCTACTCCCTATCATCCACAAGCAAATGGTCAAGTGGAATCTACAAATAAAGTGATTGAAAGAATTCTCACCAAGATTGTGCATCTACATAGAAGAGATTGGGCAGAAAGGCTTTCTGAAGCCTTATGGGTCTACAGAACTACATGGAGGAACACAACGAGACATACATCCTATGAAATTGTTTATGGGAAACAAGTCCTGTTCCCTATACAGTTCCAAATCAGAACTTTCAAGATGACAGTCCAACTAGGACTAGATTTATCAGAGGCACAAAAGCATAGGCTAGAGAAATTAAATGAACTTGATGAAATTAGGCAAGAGGTAGTGCAAAGGACTAGTATAGTCCAACAATAGAGGGCTAAATGACATGACAAATATATCAAAGACAAGAGGTTTCAAGTGGGAGATTAGGCGCTATGGTTTGGTTCAAAGTTTAAAGATTTTCAAGAGAAGTTTCAAACTCATTGGCTTGGGCCATATGAGATTGAAAAAGTCTTTAGTAATGGAGCAGTGAGGATAAAAACAATATATGAAAGTAAAACTCCTCTTCTTGTGAATGGTCATAGATTAAAGATATATCAAAAACCAATTTCAAAAGAGTTCATTAATATTTTCCAAGACAATTCTGAAATGAAGCTAGTGAAGAAGAATTCTTCTTCTCCACTAACTTAGTCTTTATTTTTCCTAAAAAATAATAATAATAATAATAAATTGTATAAGGTTGAAAACCAATCATTGATTGGCATACTTATACAGAAAATATAGGGTGAAAATCAGAGGTTTCTGACACCCTATATTTTCCATTTTCTTTCTGTAATAAGTATTAACAAAAAGCTACAGTCACTCCGCATTTTAGATTCTACAAAATTCATCATCTTATCTCACCTCGCTCTGTTTTATTTTTGCAGTTTCACTTCATCCCATTGTCATATTTCATCAATAAATTTTTCAATTTTTCCTTTTAAAATTTTCATTCCATCTTCATTTCATTTATCATCTTGTCTTACATCTCATTTCATTTCACTTACATAGCCATTTCCATTTCATTCATGATCCATAAGTCATATTTCACTTTCCGTTTCATGTTCTGCAATTGATTTTGTTCTGCAACTAATTTGATTCTGCAGCGACAATTTGTTTATCAGTTCAGGAACAAGTGTACAACTCATTATAAAATCATGTATGTAGGGAATTGAAGAAAAATCAATTTTTGAAGACCAAACCATGCTCAAGGTACTTCTGGATCAACATCAAAAAAGTTAGCAAGCAAAAGGTAAAGGTTCAAAAGGTAAATGCAAAAATTTATTTCAAAAAGCAATTTGAAAACATAAGTTTGTATAGTATGTATAATCACATATCTCCTTAATCAACCATCATTTGATTTGACCGCCACTATATCTCCGCCATATCTTCCATCTTTAATAACAAACCGTCTCAATGATTATTTCATAACAAATCTCCACTTCAAACTCCATAACTTGTACTCAAACGGTCCTCCACAGCTCCACTTGTTAATGGTCAACATGACGATGTGACCTACCTATCTACGACTCTCTAAACCCTTACTGTCAATTTATTACATGCAAATTCTTAAGTTTTTCTCTCATATTCACGCAATCATTTCATATACACAGCCTTTCCATTTTCTATATACACAGTCTTTCCATTTTTCATATACACATAGTTCTTTCCATTTTGATATATATGCAGTCATTCCATTTCCATACTCACAGTCATTCCATTTCTTAAATAACACTCTTTTATAGATAGTAAGAGTAATTTTGAAGGTTAACCGAAAACAGGGAATATGGGGCTTATTGCCAGGATAAAGCCTGTAGGGGTAAACTATATGGAGGGGTATCCATAGCTTAAAGGGATGCTACAGTATTTAGGAAGATAATTCCTATTTCAACACTAAAAGACAAATGGGGTAATATGCTGTTAATATTGCAAAAATTCATTACATGTGAAGGAAGATTTGGGTTTATGTATGTTTACCATATACGCTTATTAATGATTTTTTTAGAAAATGGAACCATCAGCCTTCCCTTCTTCCTTCTAAACAGTCTGAGAAGGATGGCTACAAATGTCCAAAAGAAAATTGAATCCATAGAAACAACTATGTATATTCATGGATTAGTGAAAATACTAGTTGAATTCCATTTGAAAACTGTAGGGGATACATGGGAAGATTTCTTGGTAAGAATTTTTTTCCAGGATGCTCGAGAGTCACCTGAGGAGAGTCATGTTAAAAAAGTTAGGAGGAGAAAGATCAACATTAACATCAAACCTCCTCACAAAAGAATGATGTAGAGACAACTTCTAAACCAGAGGTTAGGAAGCATACTAAACAGAAAAGAAAAATGAAAGAAAGCTGAAGAAATCAATGAAGACATTCTTGAACCTTCACCACCACAAGAAGATGAATAGTTACTCTCCAAAAGACTGACCAAGATTAAGGAAAAAATCAAGAAAAAGAAGGAGATAGGAAAGAGGAAGAAGGACACAAGAGAAGAAACCATAAGCTTCCAAAACCTGAGAAGGAGCTCTAGACTCTGAGGTAAGATGATGAAGATAACATCAAAAGGAGCCCAGTTCATAAACTTAGAGGAAGAAACTCCAGTTTAGTCTCCTAACAATATTCTACCTGAACACAGTCCACAAAACTCTCCTCCACAGAATTTTGAAGGCAACCCAAACAAAGCTTCTCCTGGCATAGATCCAGTACAACAACAAATCTATGATACATAGAGTCATTGGAAAGAAAAGATATCTCAATGGATCCAGGATCCTCAACCAATCTGGAGTAGCCTGTCAATCCACAAGAACCTCTAACTAGCTCTCTCAAACAAGAAATCTTTGAGTTAGAGATTTTGAACAGGCACATTCAAAAAGAAAATGAAACCTTGAGGGAACATAACAAGCTGGATAAAGCCATTCATGACAACACAATGTTGCACCTAGGATTATGGTACAAGAAAAATAGGAAGTTGAAGAGGAAAAATATGAATTTTAGCAGAATAATTATCAACCTCAAATACAAACTTCTTATGAAGAAGCCCAGGATGGCAGTCAGTGCAAGGAGAAGTAAGAAAAGGAAGTTGGATGTGCTGGCAAAAGTGTTAGAACAGATGCAATAGGAGAAAGAAGTTCACATTTTTAAAAATTGCATGAGGACATGCAATGATTTTGCAGTGGGGGTATGTTGAGCCTCAAAATTACTCTTTCCCTAGCAACTCTTCTCATTCCTTTTCTTTATTTTTCCGTAAAAAGATGCATTCTCATCACCAATAATCGAGATATACTGTCTTGAGGAGGACATTTAATGATTTACACGTTATGCTTTTATGTTTTTCTGTTTGAATAAATTTTTGTATATTAGCTACGGAACGCAGCCTATTCTACAGCTAATCGGCTGTTTCGTAGCTACCTTCATGCTCTAACAGGTTCCAGGTGTCAGAAGGAGAAACTAGTCACATGGGCAACTTATAAATCATCATGACATGGACGCTGTCCTATTCATTCAGCCTAGGTCAACAAAGAAGATGGCATAAGACTACGGTCAAAGGATAAGTCAAACACAAAGAGACCGAAGGTAACAAGACTCTGTTTTGTGGTTAATTAATGCGTTTCACAGTGATGGGAAATGTTATCCGGAGCAACTATCTATACCTACGGACTCCAACAACCACCTGTACAAACGAATCCAACAACCACCATGTCTTGGATTTATGTCTCCAACAGCCGAGGAAGAAATTCCGCATATTTGTCTTCTACGTGTTTGGCTGTAGCATGATTTTCTCCACAAACAATTATAAGATTTTTCTTATAAATACTTGTGTAAAGGACCGAAGAAGTTAGTAGTAATAGTAATAATATTATTGTGAAATCAAAGTTCTAGTCTCTGTAATTTCTGGATATTTTGTGTCCCTATTTTAATATGAGAAGATCACATGTTTTTATAAACATCTGAAGGAGTTTTCTTGGAAATTTATTGAGCAAGCCTAGCCTAATCAATTGCAGAGGGTCCCTGCATTGAAGAAGGTTTCATTTTATTTTTATTTTTCTTCTTCTTGTTAACTGTAAATTCATAATTTTCTTTCATAGTGTTTATAATCATTTTCTTACTAACAATGTTTATAATGCAATTTCCATCATTTTCTTATTAAAAATGTTTATAATTTAGAGCGGTTTCCATTAGCTTAATCTCTTTTTAGTTTTTATCAGTAGTTTAAAAGATAGAACTCAAAGGTGTAATCTTTGTAAAGAGAGCTTCAGCATAAATCACATCAAAAAGATCATTGTCGACGCGTTTCGAACCAACCAGTGTGGTTTGGTCCTGACGATGAACCACACTGGTTGGTTCGAAACGCGTCGACAATGATCTTTTTGATGTGATTTATGCTGAAGCTCTCTTTACAATTATGATGGATCACAGAAGCCTCAATTCTACAGGTGTAATCTTGTTACTTCAATTAAGAACTAACCTTGTTTCAGGGTGAGATTAGGATTGAAGAATGATAAGGATACACTATTGGATAGTTTACTTCATTCACTGTTTTGCTAGTTTAAATTCTCAATTAAACTGATAAGTGTCATTTAGTGTCTTTGCCATTTCATTTTTAGTTTACCGACTCATGGTGTTAATGAATGTTTATGGAAAACCCTTCAAGTTGATGATTCATCCTTAACTAGGTGGTTGAATATTTCATCTCTGCAATGAGTTATTTCTGCATCTTTGTATTTGCTTTCTTTTAGATTAATGAAGTACAGAATTACTCAAATGTCATCTCAAGAAGACTTTCTCCCAAAATTGAGAGGTAGAGTAACCAAGTATTTCATTTAGTTTTTTTTTTTTTTTTTTTTTTTTTTGTATTAAGTTAGACATCAATTGCAAATTTCACTTTTAGTTTTAATTCATGATTTGGAAATAATGGTAAAACACAAATAGAAACTTTGTTTTCATTTATTTCTTAGCTTTGCTTCCAAATCTTTCTTAGCTCTGTTTTCATTTCTTTCTTTTCATTTTTAGATTTTGAGTAGTCTTTACGAAAGTTAGATTTAGTTATGATAATTTACATTGTAAATCATTAGGAATTAAAAGACTAAAAACCCTCCAAAACAACATAAAACATAAAAACAACGAAGTAAGAAGAGCTAGCTAGCACAAACTACACTTTATCAGTTTACGATACCCAAATCGATAATTTATGTAAAGCAATTTAAAGCACTAAATTGACCAAACAAATCTCTCATCACACATCACACTTGACTATTTTTAAATAAGCTACACTTAGCTTTCCTAGCTTTCCTATACTTATATTGTTGTTAAAATGTCTTACTATATTATATGTAAACACTAGTTTTATTTGTTTGCCCTTAACACACTTTCGTATATAATTACGTATGGGGAGGTCTTGGGTAACTACCTTGATCTTTAGTAAGTTTTGTGAAATTTTTGATCAATCTTAAACCATGGAAATATGGTATGTGCGCACCACTCGAATACAAGATGCCATGGAGTTTTTGGGAGAGAGAAACTATCAACGTAATATCAACTTTTCAGTGATATAAATATATTTATGTTTCTGAAACATGAAAAAAAAATATTACTCAAACTAAAAAAAATGATTTTTGCAAATTGGGACGTTTGTGTTTAACACTAGAGCAATAGCTCAAAAAAAAAAGGACAGGGCCATCTTACATTATTGCAGCGAAAGAAGTTATGCAGAGTGAGGATTGAAGCCCTAGGCTTTTGGTCTCTTTAATGGCACCAGGCTTGATTGCATGGATTTTCCACTGCTGTCAGTGCTCTGCAGCAGTGCACTGTATCTGAGCATTAATGCTATTGGGTTATCCGCACTATAGCAGCTATTAGGTTTCTCCTTCTTTATAATTTCCAGTGGTAGTAACACTTTAAAAAAGAAGAAAAGGAATGTGCAAAATACATGAACAACTGTTGCCTTTAATTTCGACATTGCTCGCTTCAGAAGTAAAGGGAGAGATGCGTTGCTTTTAAATGGAGATGCTCGCTGGAAAGCCAAAATATGGGAGTATTTTTTTTCCCTGTTAACACGGTGTTATTCCATTTCCAGAGGACGAGGTCCCATTGCGTTGGACTGCAGAATCATGCCTGCCATGGCTTCTTTGAATCTGATGCTAAAGCATAATAAACATATAAAGGATTTCAAAGCAACCAAAAGTCCAGTCAACAATTACAGAGCACTTTGTAACGGGTGAATCTCCTAGTCGGTGATTGTTTTCTTATCGGTTCTTTTTTTTGCTTTTCCATTTATCATTATTTTATTCTTCTGTACTGCTACGATTACTGATGTCCAGCCTTCGGCTTTATTCCACTTTAATAGATTGATTAAATGAAACCGGTAACAGTCGCCATTCATTTATGGTATAAATTCCATTCTACCAATCTAGGTTTTGGCTTTTCGTTTGGAGCTCGCCCTGTTTGGAAAACAGTGTGATAGTTCTTACAACTATGGATAGTATGGGGGAGAGTTGTGCAGGGAATTCACCTGTAACAAGAAGAGACAGCCCGAGTTTTGAGGCATTACAAGATGGATACTATGGGGTTGCTGTTGATGAAGAAGCAGAAGAAGAAGAAGAAGAAGTGGATAATGATGTGAATATTTCTCCCCGAATCGAACCTGGAAGTCCAACAGTCTCCGCCATGTTGCTTCGAAAGGACTACAAAAGATTGAAATCCAGCCGAATGGATGAACTAAGGCACTTCAGATCATTCCTTAAATGGTGGGGACTTGATCAATCAACAAGATTTCGCAGAGCATTTTCATGGATACTATTTTTGCTGTTCACTATCATCGTGCCTGTTTTGAGCTCCTTTCTTCCTGTTATTTGCCCTCGCTGTGATGAGCAAGGCCAAGGCCAAGGGTATTCCTTTGATAAATTAGTACAGATTCCAGAATCCATCCTTGCTGCCATTGCTTTTCTTTGTCTCACACGTTACCTGCGAAAATATGGCCTCCGAAGGTTCTTGTTCTTGGACCAACTCTGTGACGACACTCCTCAAGTCCAACAAGGATACACGAAAGAGCTTGACAAGGCTTTCAGATTATTGGGATGGATTCTTTTCCCATCTTTTTGCATTGAACTCGTCCATAAAAGTCTCTGGTATTCATCGGCGACTGTTTCAATTCCCTTTATCCATGGCCGGCTTCTAAGCAACTTGGTTATATTTGTAGCTATTCTCTCTTCCTGGCTTTACAGAGCTGGCTTGTTCTTGTTGGGCTGTGTGCTCTTTCACTTGACGTGCCATCTGCAAATTCTGAGATTCGAGGGTTTCAGAAAGTTTCTTGAAGAATACAGTTCCGATGTTAGTATAATCTTGAAGGAGCACATGAGAATCAGGCACCAGCTTTTGGTTACTAGTCACCGTTTTCGCATTTTCATACTCGCTTCTTTGCTTACAATAACTGTCAGTCAGTTTACATTTCTCCTGATGACATTATCTTCTGGCTCAGTGATAGATTTCTTCAATGCTGGAGACTTGGTGGTCAGTTTTTATCCCTGTATTTTCTTAATGTCGATAAAAACATGTTTGTTTTATACTTAATACTAGTATAAATCCATTTTAATCCCAAATCTTCTTAGTACTCAGAAATATGAAAAAAAGATGCAGACCTCTCCTATGATCCAGGATCAACATGGATCTATGCCACTATATTCTACACAATGTTTTCAACCTGGTCTGTAAAGCGCACCTAGATGCTCTCAATCCAAATATAGATGGGCGTGAGATGTAAAAGATTCCTCCATCTCCATCGTTGATGATGGTTACAGGAGAACCTGGTTAGGAGACTCGAATTCAAATACATCTTTCATTCAAACACCGGTTATCTTATTACGTTTTTAACTGCAGACATGAAGTAGATTGAAACCTCACTTTCTTCTGTAAGTGACACTGACAGTACATTTCCATTTATTAACTACCCCATGGTGGCTCCTGGCTAGGAATGAACTGCTCATCAAGTTTAGAAAGATATATATTACTAAAGCATTGTTCACAACTATTGTATTGATTTATCTTATGCTGTGCATAATGTTTCTGGATTATAGTTATGTAGAGATTGTTAGGGTTACAAAACACAAAGAGAAGCTTTCAGGTGAAACTTTTAGATATCCTCAGGAAAGAGAATGGTCAAGTAAAGAATGAATGATTGAGACAATGATAAAATGGAGGCAATGCAGAGATGGCAATAGTCTCGGTTATTCTTTATTTGTATGTCCTCTTTCCTGAGGATGGGTTGGATATAATATTCAACGGAAACATTAAAACTTAAAAATCTCACACAGCTATAATCCAAAAGCCTTAGGACAAATTGACAAGTTGTGAAAGTCTAAATGATTTATTTTATGTTGTCATCACAGAAAACACCTTAGAAATCAACAACCAAAATAACATTGACTGGGATTTTCTGCATCTAGGACTATCAGAATTGAAGTTTCTCACTGATTGGGAAATAAAGCTTTGGTTGTTGTCATTTGAACAGGTTTGTTCTGCAGTCCAGCTCGCTGGTTTCTTGCTTTGCTTGTTGGGAGCTGCAAAGATTACGCATAGAGCTCAAGGAACTGTCTCTGTAGCTACCAGATGGCATGCGTTTGCTACCTGCACCTCCTATGGGGCCGCCTATCATCAAACAGAAAACTTACCATCATCGCCTCCAACACACGAGGAGAGTTCTCGAAGCCATTGCATTGATTCTGCAAGTGACTCAGAGTCGTCTGAAGTTTTCTTTATGTTTCCATCCAAGGATGCTTCAGCAGCTTTCGAGATTAGACAAGCCTTTGGTAAATCACCCTGAAATTCTGTTGCCTATCACTCTTTTCTTGTTGATTGTTTTTCTTAACCATGAATGAACGTCTCCTGTGCGATAATCTCTCTGTCAGTCAAAAGCCGTCGAACTTTTATACAAATTTGAGCATTAACCCTTCCCTTTAACCCCAACCTCCCTCCCTTGGCCCTGGACCTGAAAAGTTTCTCTGCTTCATTTAGGTTTTTGACATACTACTAAAACCTTATCTACTGAAAATTTGTACATTTACAACTAACGACAAGCAATAGGTATTTTGGTTAAGATTTCAATAAGGTTTTTCAACCGATTTATGCTTGTGTGAGTTTCCTATAGACCAGAGACGACAAAGATCGTTGTTTTGCTTTTTATTTCGCCAAACACTTCGGATCAATGTTTTCTTCACCGTATGCATTAAAAACAGTTTATATGATGCTCCAAGTTCCCGATTCTGGATAGAATGGTTTTATGAAAAAATGTAAGTGAATTCACCAAAACCCTATAACCTAATGATCCCTCTCACCAAATCATGGGGTCTATTCCATGTTTCCTGTTCCCTATATGTTTCCAGTGCTGAAATATACAAGAAATGTTCCAGAAACATATCTAAAGCGTATCCTCTCCAATCTGGGGAAACTTCTAAGAGAGTTTCTGGATCATATGGAGAAACCTGCCTTTGATACCCATCTGAGGCAAATTTCAGCATATATGTTTTCTCTTTTTCTCTCTCGAGATATATATCATTTCTGCGTTTCCTCAAACTTTGAAATATGATGTTGGGGAAATTTTTGACATTTCTTGACATTAGGTGATATAACAATAAACAGTTCCAGATCTGAAGTGCTGAGTACTTGCACCCATCTAAATTCACCTAAACTGCATCTTAGGCCTATTTCATGGTTATTTTAGTGTTACCTTCTGTGCCATTACCTCTTTTTCTACTCGCATGACAGCTGGTAGCTTGTGAAAAATGGTCAATATGTTGATGTATCTATGAAGAAATGTCTAAAATTATAAATGTCTGGATATAGTAGGACTCAGAAACATTGAATTGTTTTTTTCAAGGAACAATTAAAAACTTTCCCTTTTTCTGCAAACAGACGATCAAAGCTTAGTGTCTCTAGAGGCTTTGCTCCAGCTAGCTGTTTTTCTTGTAATAGACAAAAAAATGAATGTTTATATCTGGCCTTTTACTGAAGGAGTGAAAACTGTTGTAGCTTCATTATCGTCTGTCGTAATGTAAACTGTAAATCAGGAAGAACCATTGCCCATTGCAGTTCTCTGACTTGATGAAGATGTACCTGTTTGTATCATGTGCAGTAACATATTTACAGCACAACAACGGAGGCATCACAATGTTCGGATTTGTAATGGATCGTGGTTTTTTATATACACTATTTGCCTTTGAATTCTCTTTGGTAATGTGGATTCTTAGTGAAGTGACTGTCTTGTCATAAGTTTGCAATCTTTTGACCATATTTGAGGTGTGTATTAGTCTTTAGATTTAAGGCCGAGCTGATTTGCTTGGCTTTGGAGAATTTCTGTTCTGTCCTCCACGGTTGATTGTTATATTATTCTTTTCTTGTCTAATTATTGCAATTTTGTATATGAAGTTGAGGGTTCCCATGGTCATACTCATACAAAGAGAGCAGTTTGCAGTTGTCAGTGAGTGTAATGTACCTTCTGCACCTATCCACTCACGATATAGGATCTAATGGTCTATCTTGCAAGTTAAAGGGTGAGCAGAATAATCAGTAATCAATTATTTTTTCACATTGCTAACACGTTTTCATGTAATCCCACTTTATTTGTTTAAGGATTTGTATTAATCGACTTGTTCAGCAATCCATAGCATTTCTTTTAGTTTGCCTTAATACTTCAGAGTGCCTCTTATGCTTCTGGTCCTCCACAATCCATAGCTGTATGGTTTCTGATTAGAAGTTGCAGATGGTGCACTAACATGGTTTAGATGGATGGCATTGAAAGTCGCATTGCATCAACCAAAGTTGATCGTGCAAGAAAACAATTCAATCAACATCTCATATATCTCACTGCAGAGAATTTGCAATAACCCAAATATTTCTCAAAGAAAACACGAGCACAAACAAATTTACTCACAGGTGCAGTACTCGTCAAAGTTGATCGTGCAAGAAAACAATTCAATCAACATATCATATATCTCACTGCAGAGAATTTGCAATAACCCAAATATTTCTCAAAGAAAACACAAGCACGAACAAATTTACTCACAGGTGCAGTACTTGTCATATATCCATACATTCCCATAGATCTGAAAGGGATCTGATTTTCCATTCTATCTCTATTTTTGTTTTGAAAGACTTTAAATAGTAATAAAATTACCCTCCAAAGATTCTTAGAAAGATTAAGGATTCCAACATTACAGATTTCAAAAAGACGCTTCTTGGTATGCTCCTATGCAAGTTAACAATCCATGCTTAAAAGTCTGAATCTAGCAATACGTTGCTCGACCTTGACATCTCTGTGATATATATGAGGGTTTGCATGACATTGAAGGTACTCTAAACCATATAGTACAACACATGACCACACAAGTTAGAGGTACATAAGATTATCTCACCCCTGAATATGCCATGTGGGGAGAAAAAAACATCTAAAAGCTACCATTTGTTTTACCAGCATGCCTTGTGAGCTAAGTTGCACAAAAC
>APFE030182912.1:0-34617 GCA_000404065.3 Pinus taeda | reverse complement strand
TAGTACATGATAAAATCCAATGGAAACATTGCAATCCCCCCAATCCTGAAATCCTGAAAAACAGATAAGTCTGCTGAATTTCGATTGAGATCTAAAATTCTACTTTCTCCATATGAAATCCAATGAGGGTGAAACCACTCTCAAACATCCTGAGTCATTTCATGGTAATGTTAAAAATTTAAGTAAAAGGATGAAAATTAAAAATATTCTCCTTTATTTTTCATTTTCATCCTTTTACTTTAAGAATTTAACATTACCATGAAGTTCATTTTAATAACTTAATTAAAAAATAGAAGACAAAATAATTAAAAAAAAGTCAAACTGCGTGTGGAAATGGTGTTGTACGGCCGAGAAACGCATTTCCGGCCGTACTGGCCACGTTTCCGCCTCGAGAAATGTGCCAGTACGGTTGGAAACGCGTTTTTGGGCCGTACCTTACGTGTTTCTGAGTTTCGTTTCCGTTTCTGTATGGAAACTCCTCCCCTACCCACGTTTCCTACAACTTAGCTTGTGAACCGTGTGAAGCTGTGAGTAAGAGATCTAGCTAATGGACAATGAAAATCCTCTGAAAATATTTGAACCACGGCAATAAAAGGCTTGATCTCTCCAATATTGATTTCTCAATTAAATGGTGCATGCAGTACTGGAGACATCTGCTAGAGATGCCTGAAACAATGTTGTGCGTTTCAAAGTCTGAAGCAGACATGATACACCCCTAATACGTCTCAAGGTTATACCAGATTCTGGAAATGGCATAACAGATTTCAGTGTCGTTTCTGTTTGGGTAAACAACGTATTCCATACAATACGAACACCTTTAATAACCACTCACACAACCAGATCAAAATCACAACCCTAGTATTTTTACATGGTTAAAACTTAAAACGCTCTGAGAAGGAAAGAGTGCATGGCCCCAACCAATGTGGCCACTTGAAGCAATTTTATTAATGCAAAAGAAAATATTTTACACAAGAGAGTTCTCACAATTGATCATCAGCCATGACCCTCCATGCCCTTTAAATAGAGATTACGGACCAATCGAGTGTTCAGCCACAGATCAATAGCCATTAATATCGAATAGAATATGAGTCGTCAAATCACTCTATGCCTAGAACATATCGTGAACATTGGATTACAATGCAACTAATGCATCTACCAAAGAACACACCTAAAACACACTTTTACCTAATAGACACATTAAATCAAGTTGAACTTAACTAACTCGATTATAAGTGTCGAAATTTCCTAACAGTTTCAAGCACTCATGTTAAACGTTTCATAATTTCGAACAACAGAAATCTGTCAGCCCAAAAATCCCGCATTTCTCTTTCAATTTTTGGCCAAGCTAATTTATAATTTTATTTATTTGTCAAATCTAATGTTAATCCCAAAAATCCCGCATTTCTCTTTCAATTTTTGGCCAAGCTAATTTATAATTTTATTTATTTGTCAAATCTAATGTTAAACATTTCATAATTTCGAACAACAGAAATCTGTCAGCCCAAAAATCCCGCATTTCTCTTTCAATTTTTGGCCAAGCTAATTTATAATTTTATTTATTTGTCAAATCTTTGGATAGCTGAGTTGTGGTACTGGCTACTGGTCTGGGTAACTTTATATAGAATATCGTAATATGGCATTTAGGATGAAGGATGACTCAATTTTCCTTTTCATCTAGGTTTTCAGTATGATAGAGTCACAAAACATACTTAAGATATTAGAACTATATAACTAAAACATAATCTATCACTGCAATAGCCAGTGGTTCTGCCGACCCACTTATAAGGCATCAAGCTCTGTATTGATTCTGAGATACTTTTTGTGAAAATCCCATGCTATCTTAGATGAATTTCAGAGCAGAAAGAACCCAAACAACTATCAGAGATGAGAACCCATGAAACTTAGCAAAGAAATGCTAATAATTCTCTTGACCGGTCGGTCAATTTCAGAAACTTCTTCTTAGACGAATCAAGAGTACAAGCATAGTTACCCAGTGAAGATCAGCTTTATCGCTCATATCAGTTTATTATGTAGGCATCTCAACATTAGGGAAAAACATTACAGACATGAAACCATTGAGCAGGACGCGCTCGCTGTTGGAGTAACGGTGCAAATAATATGTTCTGAAAGAGATACAGTGAAATATTTTATCAATGTGTAATGGACCTGTATCTTGAAGTGAGGAAACAAGTGCGAGATCAGGGATGAGACAGACAAGCAGGATGGACCAAATTCTCGTGGCATTTCATCAGGTTCCATGTAGACATTTGAGTCACAATTTCTAGAAGTATTTTGTGCACAGGAGCTTCAGAGAACGTTATAATAAATACGTCTGAACTGGGTTCTTCACATCCACGGGAAAGGGGAAATCAGAACAGAGATGCTTCAATTCTCAAAATTTAAAACAAAATTGAGATTTGCAGACTGTTCAATTCTCAAAACACGAAAAGCAAATTTGCCAACCAGTATCAGAAAATATATCTCTTCTCCAACACAACAGTTCTTCATTTCAGACCATTATCTGGAAACACGTTTTCAAAGCATCTTAGGCCATTAGAGCATGGCAGGTTTTTAATAATATTACAGCGTCACTTATGTAAAAATTACTCCAGAAACAGAAGCCTAATTTAACGTATACAAGTTTTCTTAAACATCACTGTATGCAAAGTAGGCCAGACACAATCTGAAGTTTTGTTAGACATCACTGTATGCAAAGTAGGCCAGATACAATCTCAACGGGAATTAGACGAAATATTGCCAAGATTCCAGTAGAATGCGCACAACAGCCACAAAAAAACAGAGTAGAATACAAAAATACTTATTCGTTTAACCATGAACCAACATACTAGCACCAAGATAGTTATTATCTATTTGAAATGATGATGACCAGACGGCTAGCTGAAACTAAACAATTTCCACCCAACCATAGATAGTCTGCTATGGACACCACCCCCAGCTGGGCTATGATGAAAATAAGGAGTTGAATTCAGCCAAACAGATCCAAATCAAGACATTTTCACTGCTAAGTTTTTTTGAGGATAGAAAAGCTCTTAGGCACCCACATTACCTGTTCCACACAACACAAGCAAGATATTTTTACTGCAAAGTTTTCTTGAGCATAGAGCAGCTCTTATGCATCCACATTACCTGCCCCATACAACACAAGGAACACAAGGAGTCCTTCCTTCTCTGCTACACAGTTCCTTAAAAATTCCTCTCTCCAGTGCTCTATGCCATAGAAAAGTCCAGGGCTGATATCTCTAAACTTATGCAGATTTCCCTTGGTTTCTTGGCGCTTTTAATGTGTCTACTTGCTCATTTCGGGGGCTGGTTTGTTCTATATAGAATAGGTCTCTTTTTCTACTGTTCCATGTCTCTCCAACTTCTTTGTTTTTTCAACAGCCTTCTTCTCCTCATTGAATTTTCCATGTTGATGCATGAATGCTAACAATAGAACTCCCCCATTACTTTCTTATTCCAAAGGTTGTAGGGAAAACGACTTGCTAAATTTTAAAAAGTAATGGCCTAGATTGATGGATTTGTTTCCTCCACTTCTTAGCTTCTTTCATTTTGGAAAACTAAGTTTTAAAAATGAGTGAAGATTATAAATATATGCATATAATAACTCTTTAGACCCACTCAACTTTCCACTCTTGTATCATGGCCCTTTTAGACACTCATGCCCTGTTTACCATGATCATTTTATTAACTACATTAAAATCCTTACAATATTCATGAAGGTGTTAGAGCCTAAATTTGCCTTAGGCTGAGGAAGGCAAAATTCAGGGTAGCCACAAACCATGCTCAGTTTGGTAGCTAGCCCTACTAGAACAGGAGAGGGCTCTCTCCGTGTCACGTTCAGTGAGGAATAAACAATATGGTCTGAGATGACTTAAATTGAATACTGATTTTAGGCTAGTAAATAGATATGGAAAAAGGCGATTTTTGAATGACTGAATTTTCTGGGCTGTGTGGGACCAAAGGACCGCATGAGCTAGGAAATTAAATCAAAGACACAGAATATTTCGTGAGGCAAGATAGGCGGAAGGTTTAGCAATCAGATTTAAATAAAATGGAGTGGAAACACTGTTGAGAAAAGCTAAAAAGGGCATACGCATGAATCCTTTTTAGACAAAAGAAAAATACACAAAATATGAATGCTTTACAAGGCAGAGCATAAACTGAATTCTACCTCTTCTACTTAAGAGCATTCAACCAGAAATGTTTATGAATGGATGGTAAACATAACAGAATACATATGAAACATAGAAAGAAAAACACATTTGCTAAACTCACACCACAGGGATCTCATGAATCAGAGCTACATCATTCTATTAATCTCCAGGCCAAAACTGTACAATGAAAGTGCTGAGTTTTTCTCCACGCTATTCCCATAAATTCCCACCAACCTTTTGCAAATGGTTTTCATACAATAAATAAGCTTCACTATCAGAAAGTGGAGCGACCCAAAGTTGGGGAGTTCTTTTAAATTATTACAAACCGGAAATGAAAAGCCAACCATTAGTAACAGAAGCAGTGATTCACTTTAATTTCTCTGATGACCAATAAAAAACAAACAAAAATGTAGCGTAGATCTCCTGGGTGACTGCTCGCCTTCCTTTTGCCACTTGGATAGAAGCCAAATTTTAATGAAAATGTTTTTAAACTTTGCCTCTGATGCCGGGAAAAATGTATTGTTAATGAACGGGCCCACTTGGAGAAAATCGCAAATCGAATTCTCGCAGAGCGGAAGTGATTTGGCCTTTCAGGCTTTGTGCACTGCGCCAAAATATGTATGCGTCGCGCCACTTTGGAGCTAATTTTGAGGCACTTGCTGAAGTCCAAATTGAGCCCAAGTGTGCTTGTTAGAAAGCCCTGCCTGTTTACTTTCCAACCCAAGTGGAATTTCCGAATTTGGTGCTCATTTGCCCCTCCAAAACTTCAATCTCCCAAGACTGCTTCCTGTGTGTCAAACTAGGGGCAAAGAGGTCATTTTTACATGTTTTCGGCCTCCTGAGGACTCAAAACTTACCCAAACTTCTTGGCCATGCACGAGTAGTCATGATTTTCCATGACAAATCCAAAAATGCAAACGTTTTCTCATTTGGAGCTCCCTAGGAAGAGCGCGTGCCACGTGGCGCGACGCTGTGGGAGAAAAACTCTGTTTTTTAGGGCAAAATTTCTCAAAATACCAAAAATGCCCCAAATTTCTTGAAATTTGGGCGAGAGCTCCTCCATCAAGAGTCATGATGAGCCAAGGATGCCTCGGCCAATATCTGAAGATGATCAAGCTCTTTTTTTTTGTTTTTGCTTCTTCATTGCCCTTTTCAATTTCGCCTTGAGACTCCTGATTCTTGCTCTAGAACTCATGCTCCGCACCCTGTAATGAAAAGCCATGTGTCTCAGCAATGCATTGTCCCTATCGGCCTTGTCCAGTTCAATTTCTCCAAAACAAACTCTCGGTCCTCATCCTTTTGCTCCACGGGTTCGCCTTGTGCTGCCTGGATGTGCTGCCGATTTTCTTTGATCAGTTGCAACTCTATCTCAGCTTGCCGATCTTCAAGTTGCTTGTTCTGTTGCTCAAGGTATCTGAAATCCACTTGGCCCTCTCTAAGTTGCGAGACAAATCCTGAATCTGTGTCTGCTGTTCTTGCATGATTTCTTTGACATTTTGGCCCACAGCTGCATCATCATCCTCGATGAGAATGAAATCAGTCTCATGCTCACTTGAAGGCCCCTCGTTCTGCATTGGCCCTTTACCTCTGTCCTGTACCTGTGGTGCTGATGTCGAAAGCAAGGCCCCTTCCACCTCGGGTGGAGATAACACTCGCTTTGCTGCTGCAAACAAATGTCTAGTGCCCCTCTGATATATGATGAACACGGGCACACTAACGGTCTCATGGCGCTCATACTGATGAGAAGGTCCACCTGTCTCAAATCTAACCTCTGAAGGTCCCGGTGGAGCTCTGAAAAAATCACGGGAGATGAAATCCTCCCAGGTGATTCCCTGTAACTTAAGCTGATGCACCACCAAAATCTTGATGAGAGCAAAATGGTAACCGCTGCTGAACTGCTGTTCAGGGGTCTTGTTCTGCATAAGGGCAGTCATCCTTTCTATATTTCGACATATGAACAATGGGATGTTCATCATGCGTACCCGAGTGAAATGCATGAGCAACCTGATATGATAAACAGATACACGTTAGAAGCGACCTTCACAACTGAAATACTTATGATTAATTTCATTAAGGGAGCATATTCATCTTTGAGATATTGGAACGGGAACATTCTCTTGAGCTGCCTCAAGAAACCGGGTTTAATATATGGCTCATAGTGTTGCCGGTCAATCTTCTGCTATTCCATGGTTCACCAATGTTAGGCATGCCGGTGGCTAGTGAGATAGTTTCTGGTGTAAGTGTAAAGGTGACACCAGCCAAAGTAACTTGATCTCCATGTAAATGCAGTACAAAAAGACGAGGCAACTCACGATGGAATTGAACACTAGCCACCTTCTCACAAAATTCATAGCATGATTGAAACTGAAAGCAAGAAACGACAAGAGGGCAGGCCTGCAATTTTGTGAGGGTGATTGGTTCTTCTCTAACATGGCTGCCACTTTTATGAGGCCTCCGGGGAGCCTGTTCTTCCTTGGGTGAGTCACTTTGAGTCTCCACCTCATAGTCGGATGAATGATCAGATGACATAATTAATGCTATGAAAATTGCTTGGAGCAATGAATGCTGGTTGCAAGGCTGTGTTGGATTGCTGTTATAATATGGTTGAAATCTGACAAATTTAAGCAATTCAGTGTTGATTTGGAGGATTTTCGGGCGTTTTTTGGATAATAGGCTGTGAGCGCTGTGCCACTTGCCGAGAGCGTTGCGTCGTTTCAGAGCGTCGCGCCCGTGTAAATTTACACTGGGCAGCTTCTCCCAGAGCGTCGCGCTCCTCCAATGCTGCCGCACCACTTGTTGTATGTGCTGCGCTCCAACTTTTAACACAGTCACAGCCTTTCAAACTGCAACTTGTTCTTCAACCTCCAAATTCGACTTTGCTATAAGATTTTATGAATGTAATTTGACACAAATGATTTATATAACTTGGAGAAATGTCTCGCAAGAGTTGGATTTGATGTTTTCTTCCTCCAAAACCCACTTTGTAATGTTTTTCATTTTGACACTTTATCATTTAATGAAACTTCTGTCTTTTGGCTTTCTCACAGACTTTTTTTTCTCACTGACTTTCTGAGTTTTGAGCTGATGAACTTGGTTGTTTTTTACGGGGATATTGGCGTTGATGTTTGGCAAAGGAAAACTAGACCCTGCTTTGAAAACTCCATGGCGGAAAAAAAATACATGATTATTACAAAAAATGAATTTGACAATTTCTTATTCAAAACAGAGTTATTGAACAAATGTCCTCAAATGTGTTTGATGATGAACTTTTGAACTAAGAACCTCTTTGAAAACCATCATCATGGCCTGCGGGCATTATTCGACATGTTTGAAGACCAACCACTAGACCTAGACTCTGAAAATAACTCTTTTTGACCAAAATAGCATAATGACTATGAATGATTGAAATGACCTTTGATGAACATAGAGAAATTTTGACTAGCCCGGGCAGGTACAAGCATGAGGGAAACAAGAACACCAAACCCTTCCATCAGATAATGGCATGCTCCCTAGCGAAATGCAATTGAGTGAAACGAGCGAGACACCTAAAAATGAAATTCAGAAAGAGTTTTGATTTCTGACGGAGGATTGACAAGACAGACTCTAACAGAAGGTTAAACGAAAATATTGCTGTGAGGTTGTTTAGCCTGTGAGCAAAAGGTCCTATTGTTGGGACAACACTGAACTCCACATTTTGAGCATCAACCTTCCGGAGCTGCCTTAGGCTGAGGAAGGAAAAATTTAGGGTAACCACAAACCACGCTCAGTCTGGTAGCTAGCCCTACCAGAACAGGAGAGGGCTCTCTCCGGGTCACGCTCAGTGAGGAATAAACAATATGGTCTGAGATGACTTAAACTGAATACTGATTTTAGGCTAGTAAATAGATATGGAAAAAGGCGATTTTTGAATGACTGAATTTTCTGGGCTGTGTGGGACCAAAGGACTGCATGAGCTGGGAAATTAAATCAAAGACACACAATATTTCGTGAGGCAAGATAGGCGGGAGGTTTAGCAATCAGATTTAAATAAAATGGAGTGGAAAGACTGTTGAGAAAAGCTAAAAAGGGCATACGCATGAATCCTTTTCAGACAGAAGAAAAATACACAAAATATGAATGCTTTACAAGGCAGAGCATAAATTGAATTCTACCTCTTCTACTTAAGAGCATTCAACCAAAAATGATTATGAATGGATGGCAAACATAACCGAATACATATGAAACATAGAAAGAAACACATTTTCTAAATTCACACCACAAGGATCTCATGAATCAGAGCAACATCATTCTATTAATCTCCAGGCCAAAACTGTACAATGAAAGTGCTGAGTTTTTCTCCATGCTATTCCCAGAAATTCCCACCAACCCTTTGCAAATGGTTTTCATACAATAAATAAGCTTCACTATCAGAAAGTGGAGCGACCCAAAGTTGGGGAGTTTTTTTAAATTATTACAAATCGGAAATGAAAAGCCAACCATCAGTAACAGAAGCAGTGATTTACTTTAATTTCTCTGATGACCAATAAAAAACAAACAAAAATGTAGTGTAGATCTCCTGGGTGACTGCTTGCCTTCCTTTTGCCACTTGGATAGAAGCCAACCTTTAATGAAAATGTTTTTAAACTTTGCCTCTGATGCTGGGAAAAATGTATTGTTAATGGACGGGCCCACTTGGAGAAAATCGCAAATCGAATTCTCGCGGAGCGGAAGTGATTTGGCCTTTCGGGCTCTGTGCGCTGCGCCAAAAGATGCATGCATCGCGCCACTTTGGAGCTAATTTTGAGGCACTTTCTGAAGTCAAAATTGAGTCCAAGTGTGTTTGTTAGAAAGTCCTTCCTGTCTGCTTTCCAACCCAAGTGGAATTTCTGAATTTGATGCTCATTTGCCCCTCCAAAACTTCAATCTCCTAAGACTGCTTCCTGTGTCTCAAACTAGGGGCAGAGAGGTCATTTTTGCATGTTTTTGGCCTCTTAAGGAATCAAAACTTACCCAAACTTTTTGGCCATGCACGAGTAGTCATGATTTTCCATGACAAATCCAAAAATGCAAACGTTTTCTCATTTGGAGCTCCCTAGGAAGAGCGCGCGCCACGTGGCACGACGCTGTGGGAGAAAAACTCTGTTTTTTAGGGCAAAATGTCTCAAAATACCAAAAATGCCCCAAATTTCTTGAAATTTGGGCGGGAGCTCCTCCATCAAGAGTCATGATGAGCCAAGGATGCCTCGGCCAATATTTGAAGATGATCAAGCTCTTTTTTTGTTTTTGCTTCTTCATTGCCCTTTTCAATTTCGCCTTGAGACTCCTGATTCTTGCTCTAGAACTCATGTTCCACACCCTGTAATGAAAAGCCATGTGTCTCAGTAATGCATTGTCCCTATCAGTCTTGTCCAACAGTTCCTTTAAGTGCATGTTCAATTTCTCGAAAACAAACTTTCGGTCCTCATCCTTTTGCTCCACGGGTTTGCCTTGTGCTGCCTTGATGTGCTACCGATTTTCTTTGATCAATTGCAACTCTATCTCAGCGTGCCGATCTTCAAGTTGCTTGTTCCGTTGCTCAAGGTATCTGATAATCCACTTGGCCCTCTCTAAGTTGCGAGACAAATCCTGAATCCGTGTCTACTGTTCTTGCATGATTTCTTTGACATTTTGGCCCACAGCTGCATCATCATCCTCGTTGAGAATGAAATCAGTTTCATGCTCACCTGAAGGCCCCTTGTCATGCATTGGCCCTTTACCTCTGTCCTGTACCTGTGGTGCTGATGTCAGAAGCGAGGCCCCTTCCACCCCGGCTGGAGATAACACTCGCTTTGCTGCTGCAAACAAATGTCTAGTGCCCCTATGATATGTGATGAACACGGGCACACTAACGGTCTCATGGCGCTCATACTGATGAGAAGGTCCACCTGTCTCAAATCTAACCTCTGAAGGTCCCGGTGGAGCTCTGAACAAATCACGAGAGATGAAATCCTCCCAGGTGATTCCCTGTAACTCAAGCTGATGCACCACCAAAATCTTGATGAGCGCAAAATGGTAAATGCTGCTGAACTGCTGTTCAGGGGTCTTGTTCTGCACAAGGGCAGTCATCCTTTCTATGTTTCGGCATATGAACAATGGGATGTTCATCATGCGTATCCGAGTGAAATGCATGAGCAACCTGATATGATAAGCGGATACACGTGAGAAGCAACCTTCACAACTGAAATACCTCATGATTTATTTCATTAAGGGAGCATATTCATCTTTGAGATATCGGAACGGGAACACTCTCTTGAGCCGCCTCAAGAAATCGGGTTTAATATATGGCTCATAGTGTTGCCGGTCAATCTTCTGCTTCTTATTCCATGGTTCACCAATGTTAGGCATGCCGGTGGCTAGTGAGATAGTTTCTGGTGTCACTAAGACAAAAAAATTTCTAAGCAAAATATGGTGTCAAACTCGCTAGATAGCATGAAAAACTGCTAAAACTAATTTATCTACAGGATAGTATCATAATTCAAGACCTAACAAGCCTCGACTAAGATAATAAATCATGTGCTCATGGAGAGCATCGTCTTCCTGAACCAGAACCATACGGATGGTTGACTCTGCCACAGCAAGATATAAGAGGAAATCCTTGCTATAATTGGGTGGACTCAGTAAAGGATCAGAGGTTAATGCTTTTGTCAAAGAATTGAGTGAGTGCTGAGCAAAATCGTCCCATAGAAATGGAACTCCTTTTTTCAACAATCTCATAAATCCCTTTGTGATCTTAGCATAATTGGCGATAAATCTCCTCAAGAAATTGGTTTTTCCTTGGAGACTTTGAAGTTGACGGATGGTAGACATGGGAGGCAATTGAATTATCGCCTCAACCTTGAAAGGATCTATGTGAATCCCTTTATTATATACTATGAATCATAATAACTGGCCAGATGTGACAACGAAAACACATTTATTCGGATTCAACTGGATTTTATAATGGCGACATCACTAAAAAATTAATCAAAGATGATGAGGATGATCAATTCTCTTTTGAGAATGAGAAGCTAGGTAATCCAAATAAGCTTCGATGATATGTTTTATATCATGGAAAGCGTAGAACATGGCCCGCTGAAAAGTCGCTCCAACATTTTTAAGGCCAAAAGGCATATTTTTATATGCAAAGGTACCCCAGGGGAAGATAAAAGTTGCCTTATGCTGATATTTAGGATGGATAGTAATTTCATTATAACCCGAGAAACCATCCATGAAGGAGAAAATCTGTTATGAAACCAGCTCACAAAAAGATAGAAAAGAGAGATCCACGCCTTAGAATTCAGCCTCTTCGAGGGGGCAACCTCCTTTACATTACATAAATGAACAATTCTTGGATGATACAAATGACAAAACCTCCTTTCTATATATAGGAGTCTAAGGAGTCACAATATAATCCAGCCGACCTAACAATAATAATATAAAGCCACAAAAATAACAATAGAGGGATTCTATGGGGCACAGAAATAACAATATAGGGGTAATAGGGGCACAACAATATAAATAAGGGGTATAACTACAATAGTAATGGGGTAATCACTAGTATTATAGGGACCCAACACATCATCACTATGCTACATCTCATCACACTTCATTAATCATGACTGTACCCATGACTGTACTACATTATGTGCCATTGCTGCACCATGTTGCCATCCTAACCTATGTGTTGGCTGCACCTTGCTTGCTTGTTGTCCCTTGCTTGATTGTTGTCCTTAGCATGCTTGTTGTTGCATGCTAGTTGTCCCTTGCATGCTAGCTGTAACATTGCATGCTTGGTGTATTTGCTGCTAAGTACCATACAACTGTCCCAATGTGAGTTAGTTGTCCCTTGCATGCTGCTCTCCTTCGGAGACAAATGCTCTCGCTGTTTCGGTAGTTCCTGGCAGTTCTGGCAGTTCCGGCTGTTCTCGGCAATTCCGATAGTTCCGGTTGTTCCTGGCAGTCCCGGCAGTTCCGGCTTTTCCGGCAATTCCGGCTTTTCTGGCTTTTCCGACTTTTTCGGTAGTTCCGTCTTTTCCAGTAGTTTCGACTTTTCCTGTAGTTCCGACTTTTCCGGCTTTTTCGACAGTTCCGGCTTTCGTCCCTCTGGATCAGGGTAATGTTATTCCTTAGGATCTCTCCTCCTACTAAAACCCAAAGACAAGTGGAGAGAGGAAGAGATCCCAAGTGTGTTGAAATGAATTGAAGGCCACCTCTATTTATACTAAAACGTTGAGCACATGTGGGGTTTATTTGGTTGCTTGCCGACCTTGACGAATTGTCTCATAATGCAAATAAATTCATAACTCCATGAATACTTATCGGAATCGGATGATCTTTAGATCAGTCCTACACCTCTCGATGATAGGGATCCAAGAAAAATATCAGTTGCCATAAATAAGATGACTCACATGGAGTTTGGCCCTTGTTTCCAATTTTAACATTCCCTCTCAACTAGGGAGAACTCCATCGTTGATCCATATGTCCGACTGTACTATCCCTGCCATTAGTGCCCTGCACTGCTTTGCTCTGCTCTGATCTGCTGAGCTCTGCTCTGCTTTGATCTGCTGAGCTCTGCTTTGCTAAACCATGAAGAAGACGAATTGATCGAGAATGTCTCATACCATTCTCTACTGACCCAAAGTCAGTTTCATCTAAAGAGAGTGTGTCACATCATTCTTATTGACCTGAAGTCAATTTTATCGATCGCAGATCAATATCACAAGAGAGTGTCTCAAACCACTCACATTGATTCCAGATCAATGTCACAAAAGAGTATCTCAAACCACTCATACTGATCTCAGATCAGTTTCATTGATCCCAGATCAATGTCACAAGAGAGTGTCTCAAACCACTCATACTGATCCCAGATCAGTTTCATTGATCACAGACCAATGTCACAAGAGAGTGTTTTAAACCACTCATACTGATCCCAGATTAGTTTCATTGATCCCAGATCAATGTCACAAGAGTGTCTCAAACCACTCATACTAATCCTAGATTAGTTTCATTGATCTCAGATCAATGTCACAAGAGTGTCTCAAACCACTCATACTGATCCCAGATTAGTTTCATTGATCCTAGATCAATGGAGGTCATCCTGGCATAGGGAGTATTGTAGATACAACAATGCGTCCATCGATAGTACTACTATGGTCCCTATCCTCATTTCCCTGCTCATTGATCAGATGAGAGGTACTTCCCATGAGACCCACACTGCATGGGTAGGATGCCTCGATAGGAGAACTAATCATCCTATCCACAGGAGAACGAATCATCCTGTCAGTGGATGCCACGGAGAACTAAACATCTTGGCCCACAGGAGAACTAATCATCTTGTTCCACAGTCGCCATGTTGAACAAATCATCCTAGCCCACAGGAGAACTAATCATCATGTTCCATAGTCGCCACGGAGAACAAATCATCCTGGCCCACAGGAGAAGTAATCATCCTGTTCCATAGTTGCCACAGGAGAAATAATCATCATGTTCCACAGTTGCCACGGGAGAACTAATCATCTTGTCCCATAGAAGAACTAATCATCATGTTCATAGCGCACCACCAAGGGAGGGTGAGTCGCTCTAAGGTCGTATGTTGCTCTAGTAGGTACCCCAAGCCCCCCAAAGCTCCCAGAGCTCAATGCATGCAACATCCAGGACCCTAATAAGAAGGTCTCTCAACGACTCCAAGTCATTCGGGAAAGTCACATATTTGACCTTTCCCCAGGGCTTTGACAAAATGTTTGCAACCTGTACATCAGTCTCAATGTGATGGAGCCTCCTCGCTCATCGAATTACCATATTGCAGATAAGGCAGTATCTGATGTTTATCTGCTGGAGCAATCATCGAATACAGGATTCCTCAATAATCGAATCCCCCCTCTGGTTGTCACGAAGAATCAAAATGGTATTCATCATGTGTACAAACAACTCACTTAAGAGCTTTTGCAACCATGCAGCTTCACACGAGATCATACTCGTAGCTGTGTATTCGGTCTCGGCAGTGCTTATAGCAACCGACTTCTGCTTCCTGCTCATCCATGATATCAAAGCAGAATCCAAAGAGAACCAACACTGAGAAGTGCTCTAGTGATCCTCCACACTACCTACCCAGTCAAAATTCGAATAATCATGCAGTTTCATATTTCCAGTAGTGTATCTCAATCCATGAGAGATTGCGCCGCGAAGATATCTCAGAAGATTCTTGGCACCAATTCAGTGAGGCTCAACCAAATATGAGCTCACCATGCTAACTTCAAAACATATATCCGGACGGAAGTTCACCAAGAACATCAATGCGAATGAGTTTATGAAACTCAGAGGCATTTCCCAAATCTGGTCTAACATCACTACCATATAACTTCTGAAAGTTAAGATCCTCGAGGTAGTCACAGGCTTGCAGTTTATTATTCCACATCTGGAATCCAACTCCCTCTTACTTCTGCAAATGAGAGGGTCTGCACCTGTCAGAAATAGGTCGTCCTCATAAGGTGCTGGTACCAGACGCGAATGAGTTTATGAAACTCAAAGGCATTTCCCAAATCTGGTCTGACATCACTACCATATAACTTCTGAAAGTTAAGATCCTCGAGGTAGTCACAGGGTTGCAATTTATCATTCCACATCTGGAATCCAACTCCCTCTTACTTTTGCAAATGAGAGGGTCTGCACCTGTCAGAAATAGGTCGTCCTCATAAGGTGCTGTTAGGAGAGGTATATCATCCGCAACCTTCAAAAAATGGTTTGGATCGAATTCACTCTTAGTGAATCTCAGCTTCATCAGACATCTATCAATCCTCTCATACTATGCTCGGGGTGTTTTGCTTCAAGCCATAGAGGGCTTTCTTCCACCTATATACATGAGATTCCCGATCGTGAATCTCAAACTCCTTGGGTTGTTCCAAACCTGTGGACCTGCTGCATGAGGGGAATGGTCCCCTTATAAGATTTTCCTTCAGTACATCTCAGACATGTACCTTCATGCTTTACTTGAATTCAAACATCCCTATCACCATTTGACTCACTAGGGCCCCATAGGTAGACCTCTGGTGTTATAGATGCGATATGTCAATTGACATGATCCCCAATGGACCATCTTACAACTTGATACAAATTGCCAACCCTGAACCCATGAGAAAAAGCATCTTTGAAAATTATATATTTTAACATGTACCTTTCCATTGATGAATGCCACCCTGAAACCTTTGACTTCCATTTCTGAGATGGACACCAGGTTCTTCTTGCGATCATATACATAAAAGAGATTTTGTAAATGAATCGAGTTACCCTTATTCAATTGAGAGTTAACATTCCCTACACCCTTTCCGGGATAGGTGGCATCGGCTCGAAGTATAATCCCACGATTGTTTCCATCTCTACCAAATTAGAGAGTGCACCCATCTATCGGATGAAGTGCCTTGAAGCACTACAATCTATAAGCTAGATTCTCAAAGAATCTGAAGGAGAGGGCCAATACAAGATAACGTTTCTTTATCTTATCAGAAACAACATTTGATTCTTCATACCTAGGGCTCCTTGCTTTCTATGAAGAGTCGGCCATTTCCTTGATGACCTGCATTACCTGTCATTCCTTTGGTCATTGAAGATGTCCCTGGAATGATTGTTATCATCATCAAGTGATGTGTCCCTGCCATTCAGACACTCCTTAGCATAATGGCTGAACCAGTTATTTGCCTTTCCTTCCACCTTGAGATCCAGTCTTCCAATGAAGTGATGTTTAGGTAGGCCATATTTCGCTGTGCCATTCTGATAATATTCTCTGCTTCGACTTCACCCTTGGTGAATTTGAAGAGGAATGATGAATCCATTGATCCTTTTGTCCTTTTCCAACTGTCTTCGATGATTGCTCTTTCACTCTTGCTTGGGCTTTGTCTTCACCTCAACTCTGATACCATGTTAATTTTAGGTATGTTCTACGCTTAGAGCAATTTATTTCAATTTTCACAATTAGTTCCATATCTTTTCTAGATTAGCAATCACATCAACATTAAAGTAAACTGCAGATAGAACATAAACATAAATCATAAAAGACAAACCAAGACAAGAGGACACAAGATGTGGCACTAGCTAGGGACAAACCCCAATGTGGGGAATCCCTTGATCAATTCTTCTTATATGTTCTTCAATAGTTCAACAAAGAGAGAGAGTACGTTTACAACAGAAGTCAACACTTTGACTTATCTAGATAAGAGCATAGATCATCTCTATGAAGATGATACATGAGATTAGTTGAAGACACGCTGCTTCAACTAATTCTCCAAGGTGACTCCTTCACCTATCGTTGTGTTGCATTTCATCATCATGTTGCACCTCACCGCGCTGCACCATGTTGCAACCATCATCACTATGCTACATCTCATCACGCTTCATTAATTATGATTGTACCCATCATTGTATTGCATTATGTGCCATTGCTACACCATGCTGCCATCCTGACCTATGTGTTGGCTGCACCTTGCTTGCTTGTTGTCCCTTGCTTGCTTGTTGTCCCTAGCATGCTTGTTGTCCTTAGCATGCTTGTTGTTGCATGCTAGTTGCCCCTTGCATGCTAGCTGTAACATTGCATGCTTGGTGTATTTGCTGCTAAGTACCATACAACTGTCCAAATGTTAGTTAGCTGTCCCTTGCATGCTGCTTTCCTTCGAAGGCAAATGCCCCTGTTGTTTCGACAGTTCCGGCTGTTCCCAGCAATTTTGGCAGTGTCATTTGTTCCCGGTAGTCCCGACAATCCCGACAGTTTCGGCTTTTCTGGCTTTTCCGGCTTTTTTGGTTTTTCTGGCAATTTCGACTTTTTCGGCTTTTCCGGCAGTTCCGGATTTTCTAGCAGTTTCGGATTTTCTGGCTTTTCCGACAGTTTCAGCTTTCTGCCCTCTGGATCAGGGCAACGTTATTCCTTAGGATCTATCCTCCTACTAAAACCCAAAGAAAAGTAGAGAGAGCAAGAGATCCCAAGTGTTTTCAAATGACTTGAAGGCCACCTCTATTTATACTAAAACGTTAAGCACATGGGGGGTTTATTTGGTTGCTGGCCGACCTTGACGAATTGTCTTATAATGCAAATAAATTCATAACTCCATGAATACTTATTGGAATTGGATGATCTTTAGATCAATCCTACACCTCTCGAGGAGAGGGATCTAAGAAAAATATCAGCTGCGATAAATAAGATGACCCACATGGAGTTTGGCCCTAGTTTCCAATTTTAACAGTTGCTGATGTCTGGCCATTGTGACTGCTTTCCACTGCCCACCAACCACTGCGCAACTCTGACATTGGATCTGTCATGATACTGACACTGCTATACTGCTTCCAACTCTGAATCTACACTGCAGCTCCCTCTCATATGTTGTTGATGCTACTACAACTACTGAATCAATTGTCTCTGTGCTGCATCTATCTCCTAAGGATCTCACTGCTACTAGCCTCTACACTCTCCACTAAGGAATCTATGTTGCTGCTGACTCTACTACTGAGCCTTTTGCTCTGTTGTCAACATTGCTTTGCGCTCCTCAATACCTGACTGCTACTAGTCTGCAACCGTCACTCTGGAATCTAAATGCATCAACTGTTGGAATTTCTAAGTCTAACTGTTAGAAATCCTTCATGTACTTTCTGATTTATTTCTGCCTACTTGTACTGTTTAATTAACAAGTTATTTACCATGTAAATATTGAAAATAAATACAAGTACATGCTGAACACATTACAGATCATCAACTAAAGGAAAAACAAGCACACAAGTGACACCATTCTTTTTGGACCAATGTCCCCGGAAAAACCCAATGCGGGAAAACCGGTGCAAGTATGTGAGGGTTTTATTATTAAGCAATTTAGAATACAATCTGGGTGACAAACCGACTCACCCAACAGAGAATGATCTCTGTAGTATTACCTCTCAGTCGGAGACAGATATTCCAGCTAAAAACCCTAGATATACAATCCCAGAGCTTTCAGCTCCAATCTGCCCCACGAAATCTCTAGCGTCTACCTCTAGGGATTGCGTCAGCCTCTCTCACCCAGCGTCACCCCAACTCGCCCTACGTCAGCCTCTGGAGGCACTGCGTCAGCCTCTAGAGCCTCTGTGTCACCCACGCTGGCCTTGCACAGCTCCCGGCTGCCTCTGCGTGGGCTCTGACTAGCTCTGTGTGACCTCTATCTAGCTCTATGTCCCTCTCTCCCGGATTTTGCACTGATGCTCCCGGTACCCTCTCTGCCTCTCTGCTTCTTTATTCATTGCCCCTCAGCTGTAACTCTGATCACTCCTTCGATTTCCTCAACAAGCCCTACCCCAGAAAATCGAATTCTTGATCAACTTGGTGTGTTCTCCAAGTGACCCTCAAGCCTCCTCTTATACTTTTCTCATTGACAACTCAACAGATTAAATCCCTAATCAACGTCTAAGATTAACTCTGGCTTGATACATGACTTTTGGACCCTTCTAACATAGTTTATATTAATTCACATTAATATTTTATTTTCCCTAAGTTTAGACTTAGGGACTCCATTAGAAATATTAATTATTTTAATATCTCCCAAAATGTTTAGAATCTGCCCAAACCATTTATGGGTATTGGAGATCTCATGTGCTTTAGCCTCTCCACCAATTTTCATGGCTAGAGCAAATCCGATGCTACCCCAAATCAACACTCCCTCTTAGCGAGGACTATGCTCTAGTAATACTCTTCATTGAGCATCACCCTGATCATTCGGCATCGGTCCTAGTGCTAATGCTAGGCTTGCTACCCAACATCACTGATGCATCATGTAATTCTTCCCATGGCCCTGCCACTGCCACTGCTGCATCTGTATGATAGCCCCTCTCATCATGCTGCATCGTGTTGCCCATAGCACTGCCACTACTAACTACTGCACTGCAACTCAGTTACTAAGAAGTAAGTAATTGATCTCCCAACTCTGACATCTTTGTCAGGCTAGATACACCCATGATGCTAAAACTCCCTCTATTGCTGACAAGTGCCCCTTCTCTAACCTCTGCGCTGCTGCAACAACTCCATGCATCTCGCATTACTGCCTCACGTTGTCCTAGGAATCTTGCACTGTAGCTCCCTCTGTCACTGCATCCGCATCCGTCTCTACTAACATCCGCCAGTATTGCTACTCCTCTTTGAGGCTCTCGTAGCAAGGTATAATCCAAGAGGCTGGGTACCTCGAGGATCCTGCCCCTCATCGCCTGTAGTCCATCTGACTACAGTTCGATGTCTTCCCACTTCCTCTCAAGTGGCGTGTGAGCACTCATGGCACAATCATCATCTGTCTCCACTTATTTCTCCGCCCTTGCTAGCGTAGCCTTGGTCTCAGAAGCCTCTCCCTTGGTCTTCTTCCTGGGACACTGGCTCGCATAATGACCCAGTTCCCCACAGTGGAAGCATTTGACCTTGGAGAGGTCCTTCTTCTTTCTTTCCCCTGCTTTCCCTCAGATGCTAGGGCAACATCCTCCTCTTCCTCCTTCTTGATTCTGACCCCCTTGCCACTGCTTCCCGCCTTGGTCAACCTTCTGATCTTTTCTTGGCGAAGAGTCGTCCACAGTTCCTCCCAATATGGAAGGGTTGACCTGCCCAATATGCTCTAGACAAACACCTCCCAGTCTTCTGAGACTACGTTCAGGGCTGTCCTCACCATCAATTCTTGATCCGGCATGGCCCTTATGGAAGTCAGTTGATCCCGGATCTCTTTCAATCGACCAAGGAAGGTGTCGATCTGTTCTCCCTTCTGTTTTTGGTATGACCGCAGCTGATTTTCTAGTAGCATCTTCCTCTACACAAAAGTATGCTCATACAATTTCGTCAGGGCCTCCCACATCGCATTTTCAATTTCCTTTTCGGCAATATGTGGTACTACATGGTCCTTGACCCTGTCAAGGATGATGTTGTTGGCCCTCGCCATTGCTTCCTCGTACTTATCGTTCTCAACCGGGTCAACTGGGATCGCTATTGTTTTCAAGGCAAAGTCCTTGAGACCATTCCTGTCTAGAACGGACAAGATTTTGGCCTTCCAAACTACAAAGTTTGAGGCTCTGTCTAGGATGTCCTGGTATCTTACCCCGTTCACTTCCATTTCACTGCTTCTCTACTTCCCTCCTGGAAGTTCTTGGAGTTACTCACTCTGAGCCTTGATTTCCCTCCTGGAAACCTCTCTGCCAATGTCGAGATGCCCCCACCCTGATCATTAGTGCAACTGCACCACTGATCTAGATTTCTTGGCTAGAAATCCTTGGCAGCAACTCCCTCGTCCTTGGTCTTGCCTTGTTAGGTATTGTTTTGACCACAGTACCCCACCAGCTTCACTCCACAACTTACCCAAAACCTCCTATGCCTTAGCAAATTGAAGGTTAGAGCTTCTAGGCTCTGCGCAATCCCGAAACCAACAAAATCCGCACCTCCTGTCCACGAGCGTCAATCCTTCCTGACTGAGAAAGATGACCGGACAGTGCGTAGCTCAGGTCTGCTCCTTTCTGCCACTGCGTTGATCCTTCTCCTGGCTCAAACTTGATAACGCAGGCACTATGTCACCCCTTCCTTGTTGCTTTTCCACTAGGAACAACTTCTGTCACTCAGGACAACTATTTCTATTGCTGCTACTTTGCTCGGTTGATGCTCTCAGTTCTCCTGTGATTTGCAACCACCCTCTGATACCATGTTGGAATTTCTAAGTCTAACTATTAGAAATCCTTCATGTACCTTCTGATTTATTTATGCCTACTTGTTTTGTTTAATTAATAAGTTTTTTACCATGTAAATATTGAAAATAAATACAAGTACATGCTCAACACATTATAGATCATCAACTGAAGGAAAAACAAGCACGCAAATGACACCATTGTTTTTGGACCAATGTCCTCGGAAAAACCAATGCGGGAAAACCGGTGCAGCTATCTGAGGGTTTTATTATTAAGCAGTTTTAGAATACAATCTGGGTGCCAAACCGGCTCACCCAACAGAGAATGATTTTGGCATTAGTACCTCTCAATCGTAGACAGATATTCCAGCTAAAATTCCCAGATATACAATTCGAGAGCTCTCAGCTCCAATCTGCCCCACGAAATCTCTAGCGTCTACCTCTAGGGACTGTGTTAGCCTCTCTGGTCCAACATTAGCGCAGTGTCACCCCAACTCGCCCTGCATCAGCCTCTGGAGGCATTGTATCAACCTCTAGAGCCTCTGCGTCACCCACGTTGGCTCCCTTTTGGCACTGTGTAGCTCTTAGCTGCCTATGTGTTGGCCCTGACTGGCTCTGCGTGGTCTCTAGCTGGCTCTGCGTCCCTCTCTCCCGGATTTTGTGTTGATGCTCCCGGTACCCTTTGTGCCTCTCTGCTTCTGTATTCACTTCCCCCCAGCTACAACTTTGATCACTCCTTCGATTTCCTCAGCAAGCCTTGCCCCAGAAAATCGAATTCTTGATCAACTTGGTGTGTTCTCCAAGTGACCCTCAAGCCTCCTCTTATACTTTTCTCATTGATAATTCAATGACCGAGATTAAGTCCCTAATCAACGGCTAAGATTAACTCTGGCTTGATCCATGATTTTTGGACCCTTCTAACACAGTTTTATATTAATTCACATTAATATTTTATTTTCCCTAAGTTTAGACTTAGGGACTCCATTAAAAAGATTAATTATTTTAATATCTCCCAAACTGTTTAGAATCGGCCCAAACCATTTCTGGGTGTTGGAGATCTCATGTGTTTTAACCTCTCCATCAATTTTCGTGGCTAGAGCACATCTAATTCTACCCCAAATCAACATCAACTGATACTGATCCATCCTGCTACTGAATATTGTGGTCCCCGTAGATAGGTAATGATCCATGAGGTGGGCACCTCAATGGACCCTGCCCAAGTTTGCACTGCTCTTGGACTATAGCTCCATATCGCCCCACCTCTCTCTTGGAGGTATAGCTGCAAACATAGCAAAATATTCTTCCAGCTTGGAGAACAACTCGTCTATCTTTGCGGACACTGTCGCCTGGTCCTACTTCTTCTGCTTGTCCTTCTTCCGGAGAGGACAATGAGTAATGTAGTGGCCAAGCTCGCCACACCTGAAGCACTTGACTTTAGATAGGTCCTTTTTCTTCTTCTTCTCCCCCTGTCCTTGGCTGCAATCCTTCAATGCTAGGGCCACATTCTCCTCTTCCTTCTCACCCTTCACGCCCTTACTGTTGCTTTTGTTGATGGTGTCGTTTAACAAAGCTCGCCTCAACTCCTCCTGTTGTAGGTTTGACCACATCCTGTCCCATCTTGGCAAGTTGTCTCACTCCAAGATACTTTGGACGAAGACTTGCCACTCCTCTAAGACAATATTTAGTGCCAACCGTACAAGCTCTGTCGGTTGAGGTGCCTCCTCAATGGCTACAAGCTGATCACGAACCTCTTGAATCCCGATGAGGAAGGGCTCTATTGTTGATTTCTGGTAGCATCGAATGTGCTCTAAGTCTCAAAATTAGCAAGTAGGCTTAGACACATGCATTCTCCAATACCCAGAAATCGTTTTGGGAAATTGCACATGGAGATAGTTTTATTAAAATAATTAATTATTCTTAATGGGTGCCTAAGTCTAAACTTTGGAAATTAAAATAATTAAAGGGTATTAATCTAATTATGGATGAAACTTCTAGAAGAAGACAAGGATCAAGCCAAAATGATCTAAGCCATTGATTAGAAGTTGATATGGGCCGTTGGTTGTCCAACAAAAAGATATAAGAAGAGGCTTGAGGGCAATCGAATTTCTAAAGTAGAGCAGCTGTCGGAGAGAAATTTGAAGTGATGTTTTGTAGTGAGGGGCAGGGATAATATCCAGTGGGGAGTTTTCCTCGGCTTGAGAGTACAAGGCAGAGAGGTAAGAACGATGTCCAGAGAGAGGCTGACGCTGGCCCATGCAAAGTTGACACAGTGGCAGTGCCGAGCCTGAAGGGAGATTGAATTCCTGCTAAGGAAATCGAGTTTTAGAAGTCGGGAGCCGGGGTGTGAGACCGGGAGGTTGAGAGTTGAAGTTTCCAGTCAACAGAGGGTGAGAAGGAGGTGCAACGCAATCCCTAGCTGCAATGATGCAGGAACTGCGTGAGAGTGATGCAGAACTGTGTAGAGGTTGTGCAGAGGCAGGGCAGAGGAACATCTCCAATGCAGACTAGTGCTGGTTCTACCAGTGATAGGGTGAGGTCATCTCACTACTCATTTTGGCTAGTTTCTCTCTGTATTGGATAGCCAGCAAGGCATCTAGAGATTGTATTCATAATTATTACTGCATAATAAGAAAGCCCTCAGAGCTGCTGCGCCGATTTTCCCGCATCGGGCTTTTCTGGGGGCATTTGTCCAAAAATAACTATGTATATGTGTTGTGTTTCTTTCTTGTTCTTGTTTCCGCAATTTATTTAAATGGTGAAAATTGCAGAGTATTAGTTTCGGTGTTTACTGTAGGGAACAATAAATAATTTTGTTCAGTAATTAACAAATAGAAGAAACATAATCAATTGTTGCAGTAGAAATTTGGGCATCCAAATTTTCACATGGTATTAGAGTTGCAGGTGAAACAAGAGAGCAATGCCAGAAGAGCCCAGTGTTGAAGGATGAAGGGAAGTCAAAGTGTTGCATAGGTAACAAATTGAATCCCAAGACGGATTGCGCAGTTTAGGCCAGGAGGGAAAGATTTTCGTGGTAAATCTCTCTCTAAGTGAATTGACAGAGAGGTAGGATTTCCAAATCGAGATTTGTTAGTGGCAGAGGGAACAACGCAACAAAGGCTTCAGCGAAGAGGGGTTTCTGGTGTGACGCAATTTTTTGCAGACAGTTGTTAGGCAGAAAGATGTCAGAAGGAAGAAGAGAGACACTTGAGGGAATTTCTTCCTCAGAGAATTCGTAGCCAGGGAATTCGAATTCTCATTTGCTAAGCAATAGTAGGAGAGAGAAGGTCATTCGATTTTTTTGATTGGCAAAGATGGCAGCCAGTGGATTGAGAGATCGGGGGATTGGTTGGATGGTGCATCCAACTATGTGAGATGGAAGGCAAGGATGTTGTGCCTTCTAGATGAGCATTTTCTTAAGATCTACATCGACAACGTGGTAGTTGAGCCCGCGGATCTAGATCCGCTTAAGAAGTACAAGGGATAAATGGCAAAGATCAAGAGAATGATGCAGAAGGGGGAATGCATTGATTCGTTCCTCACTAAGCTTCAGGAGACCTGAGATGAGATGGAAGTTGTGGGGTCAACACCTCAAGGTTACGATATGGTAAGACTGGCCCTGAATTCCGTTTATGAGGAGTGGCAAGTTTTTGTCCAGAGCATCCTAGGCAAGGCGACTTTGCCACATAGGGATGGAATGTGAGCAGCTCTTAAGCAAGAGGTGGTGAGGAGAGACTTGGTCTAGTGTAAACTTGACGGAAGCAGCAGCAGTGGGTCGAAGGCCAAGGAGGAGGAAGAGAATGCACCCTCGCATCCAAGGGGCAACAGGAGCAGCGGAAGAAGAAGATGTTTCAGAGATCAAATGCTTCAAGTGTGGTGAATTCGGTCACTACGCAACACAGTGTCCGCTCAGGAAGAAGGACAAAGATGAGAAGCATAATCTGAAGGTTGCAGCTGCGAAGATCGAGGAGGAGGAGTTCGTAGGCATCTCCAGGAGGGAGGTGGGGAGATTTAGAGCCATAGTTCGAAAGGACTGCAGTTGGGCAGGATCCTTGAGGAGCCCACCTCTCGGATAAATTCCTTGCTACGGGAACCCAGATCAAAAGTAGCAGATTGGACCAGTATTAGTTGGTGCAAAGGAGTATCAGAGTGACAGTTCAGTGGCTAGGAGCGCCAGAGACTGAGCAGGGCATAGCATAGTTGGCAACAGTGCAATTGGCATAGAGCATAGGTTAGCAGCAGCATAGAGGCTTCAGAGGGTCAGTGTAGAGATTAGCAACAGTCGGACTCTAACAACGAGATACATCATACTAAACACTTGTTTAGTAATTTGGGATGCTTTTCCGTTGCTGATGTAGTAGCAACAACAGTTGGAGAAGGTTGCAGTGCAGATGCAGTTGGCAGTGGCAGTTCCAGCAGCAGCATGGATGCAGAATTGAGAGGGAGTTGCAGTACGGATGCAGTGTTGATAGTGGTAGGGTCAACAATAGTACAGATGTAGCATTTGCACAGTAGTTGTTAGACAGGATGTTAGACATCAGCGGCGCAGAAGGAGATGTTACAGAATAGAGTGATGCTTCAGGCTTCAGCAGGGTACATTTCTAGAGCACATTTCTCGCTAAGAGGGAGTGTTGAACCGCCCCTTTTGAGGTGGGGCGGTTCATTGCCCACCAGGGGTTGTGCCAATCATGGGTTCCTATATGATGAAGGAGGCTCATAGAACCTATAGGTACCAGGGTGATGGCCATGATGATGGGGTAGAGCTCATGTATTGGCTTTTGCCCACGTGCCAAATGTGTTTGTCTTGACCATCTTTTGCATTTTGTGGTACATTTTCTTGTTAAATGTGGCCATATATGCTTTTATTTTTATTTTTAGCTGCATCAACCTCCGTGCTTGATTCTAGGCCATGACCCCAAGTGTGGGCAAGGGGAAGGGGCATGCTAACCCTATGTGGACTTAGTAATGAATGGAAAGAGGGTAATATAAGCAGATAAGGGAGCGGGAGCACGCAATCAAAATCAGGGTTTCCCATGAAATACCATCCCTAGAGCCAAATGGTCAGTAAAAGAGATCCCACATGACTAGAATCCATGTTTAATACGAAAAAGGGGTCTAGGGGGCAAGAGCATAGACCTAGCTGATTCTTTTTGCGGAATCCCCCCATTAATCCATGCCTAGAAGTGTCCATGATAAGAAAACTACACTAGTCAATTTCCAAATGACAAGGCATACCTTTAGGTTTGGAGGCCCACCTTGAAAGATACGATCATGGCAAATGGGCGAGGGACCACATGGCTGGATTAGGTGGCAGAGAAATGGCACGATGAGCTAGCTGGTGGCCTGCAAGTGGCTGGTGGCTATTGGCTGAGGACCATCTTGGAGAGAAAAATTCTCCTAAGGATATTACCCACAAAATGGTGGGTAACATCTGGCTCCAACTGGGACGTGATCTCTCAAAGAAGTGGGTGAGGCTACTCAAACAAGAGGTCACGAGAACTCCAACAATATCTTGGTTATTGTAGACCTGTCACCTACATATATAATAGATTGAAAAACACAGGGCAACATGCTTTCGCGGCGTCTCATGATCGCACATGCTAATATGTTAGGCCATAAATCAACAGGAAATAAAATATGCAAATATGCATCTATATACCATGAGAAAAATCATATGATGTTATTTTTGAATGCAATGTTTCCTACTCTACCATGCATATGATACAATGTCAAACCTCAGGGTAATACTCCTTTAGGAGTTGCCCATTCATGGGAAGGGGAATGACTTCTCCGTCCGGAGTTTCTAAATGATATGAGTTCATTCCTGCCACATCACTTATCTTGAATGGACCCATCCAAAGGTTATCCCACTTCTTATGTATACCAAGTTTTTCTCTTCTTTTATCCCACAAGAGCACTAGGTCACCAGGTTTGAAGGCTTTGTGCTGACTATATTTGAAGGCGACTTTCATTTTATCATGATTATGGCCAATCTGGTCAAAAGCTTTCCTTCTATTTTCGTTGCTTTCAATTAGTTGATCGATTTGGGATTATATGGCATTTTGTTGATCAGGGAAATATTTTAAGCATTCAAGGATGGGCAACTACATCTGAATAGGAAACTTGGCCTCAAAACCATAAACCAATTGGAATGGGCTAAAACCAATGGAAGCCTTCACGGTTGTCCAGTCAGCCCATAGGGCGTACTTGATCTTGCTATCCCACCCCCTTTTATTATCACCAATGGTTATTTTGATATTTTTTATGAGGTTCTTATTACTAGACTTAGCCCTTCCCATTTCCTTGAGGGTAGTAGTTGGAGGAATGTGATAAGATTATGTCGTACTTGTTACACAGGAATGTCAGAGCCATGGAATCAAAAGCTTTGGCATTATCAATGACAATCTTGGTGGGAGCGCCAAACCTAATAATAATCTTATCCTCAAGGAAATCCATAACCACTTGGTCAGTTGCCTTCTTGGTTGGTATCGCTTCAACTCTCTTGGTGAAGTAGTCAGTCGCTGTGAGGATCCATCTATGCCCATTGCTAGAATTGTCCTTGAATTCACTAATAAAACCTAAGCCTCATTGTTGGAAAGGTGCATCGATGGCAACGCTTTTCAATGGCATAGCCGCAAGTTGTTGCTTCCCAGTGAATAGTTGGCAGGGTTGGCATTGTTTTACAAAGTTAAGGGTGTCAGCAAAGATGGTGGGCTAGTAATAACCTGCTCTCAAAATATTATTAGTGGTTTGGGCAGCATAATGTCCACCGTAGAAACCAGCATGGAATTCGTTCATCAACTTTTTAGATTTGTCCTTGCTAACACATCAGAGGATTACCCCATCGAGGCTCATCCATCCAAGGCCATTTTGGGTCAAGCAGAACTTAGAAGCTTTTAGCCTCGAAGCCCGTCTCTCGTGATTAGCAAGGTAGGGAGGGGCAAAAAGATTGTGCAAATAATAAACGATGCCTATGTACTAGTCATTGTTTTCGAGCTCAGTGGATGTAGCGCATAATTTCTCCTCCTCTCTTTCTTTAATGGCTTGAATATTACTCGCAGTAAGCATCTCAGCCAATCCTTATCTGTTGATGACTTTTTTAGGGCAGATATCAAGGTCTTATTCTTGGATTTTGGATACCCATTTTCCACTAGATCCGAGACAATCAGGTTGTGACAGCACAATCCTTCACAACAGGGTAAGGAACATATACATATATTTTGTTGTACCCTACATTGGCTCTAAAGAACTCAAGGGATTTGACAAGAGCATAAGCTTTCTTTTCAGTGATGGTTTATCTCATCTCAGCATCTCCGAGGGTCTTGCTCATGAATGCCGTGATCTTTCCCCTCCTTCCTCATCCATTTGCATGAGGATACCAGCTATAGTGTCTTTGGATGCGAAGGAATATATTATAAAGTCCTTGGTGTAGTCGGGGCTAATTAGGACAGGGGTAGAAGCAATTCTTTCTTTAATTTGTTCAAAGGCCTTGTTTGTGGTTTGGTTCCACAAGTAGGGAGTATCTTTCTTTAGGAGGTCATTCACAGGCTTGACAATTTCAGCAAAATTTGGCAAAAATCTCCTCACAAAGTTTATTTTTCCGAAAAAGGATCGTAAGGCACTTTGATCTTTAGGAGGGGGAATGACATTGATGGCTTGAATTATTTTAGGGTCAATACTAATGCCATCCTTAGAGACCACGTGCCCTAACAGTTTACCCTTGTCAACGTCGAATATAAATTTCTTAGGGTTTAGGGAGATGTTGTATTTCCTACATTTCTCAATTACCTTTCTCAAGTGTTTACAATGATCATGTATTTGCTTAGAGGCGGTAGTCAAATTGTCTTGGTAGATCTCCATGTTCTTTCCAATGAGGTCTCTAAAGGAAAAATCCATGGCCCTTTGGAAAGTGGATCCAACATTGAGGAGACCAAATGCAACAAGGATGGTTTTTGTTAGGGCCTTGGACATCATCTAAGGAACAACACCATTACCATCCTAGGGCCTACGAGTGGCTTTTAAGGCTTAGTAATAATATAGACTATACACATGGTACAAAACCACCACCCAGTGCCTCTAAGGTGAATAGTTGGCTTAGTGGTGCTCATGGAGACCATCTAAGGGATGGTTATTAGAGCCTTGAACATTGTTCAAGGATGAAAACTAGTCCCTGAGGGCCCAAAATAGGTGTAACATAATGTTCATGGTCCATGTATAAGTTCCCAAGTCACTTCAATACAACCCCTATAAAGAAAATATTTTCCCCACATATGTTGTATGGACAATGTTTAATATTTTCCTTTAGTGCCTAATTCCTATTGACTGCTACTATAGATTTTGGAATATCTAGCATGAAAAAGTGTTTGAAATTTTTCAAGTTATATGTTGATGCCTATTGCTACACTTTTTATCTTTAAACCTCTATTATTCTAACAGTATATAGTTGTATCATATAAAACCTCAAGCCATAGGCTTGGTAACACCCTTCAAATAATCTTTACTCTCATTTATTAAATATTTTGTATTTTCACTTTTCAACTTTAGTCGCAAAGAAATAATAAATCTGGTTAACAATGAGTAAAATCCATCAAAAGTGCTACCTAAAGTTGTGGTTATTTTATCTATTAGAGATGATGAAACTATTTTTGAAATTAAAGATATCAATATGTGACATAGTAATCATGATCATTTATGGGAATTCTTACCTATAACTATTCATCTGACACATAAGTTTGGTTCAATTACAAGAATAGAGGGGAGGGAAGGGTTGAAGGAGAACATCAATGAGGAAAGAGCGAAGGAGAGTCTTGGGAGAAAATTTAGGTTTTCCCTAGGATCCAAGGGGGACGAAGTGATTCATGGAAGGACACTAAAGCACAAAAACACAATAAGAGATAGGCAAGGAACTAGAAAAAGGAGGATGCTTGGGGAGGGAGGACTCTACTATGAGGTTGGAGGAGCTTGTCTGATAGTGTCTAGTAAACTCAATTGAAGTTGAAGATTAGGAGCACTCTTTTATGCATGACACAAGGGAGAAAAAGAGGCTCGAGATTATGATATTCGAGGAGGCGCTTGAATGTGTGGAGTGTTGAGAGGTTTGTCATTGATGTGAAAGCAAGGCCATTGATGAATTGGAAGCAACCCTTGATAGGTTACATGTCTCATAAGTCTTCTTGAGAAATATTCAAGCCTTCTTAAAAGACTACCACTAAGGAATTCACTATCCCCTGAAGTTGACTGTAATCCCTTGCCTAAAAGAATTCAGGGTCACACAGTGTGCTGAGCAAAAGGTTCAAGGCTCTCATAATGTGAGGAAACAATTACATAGTAAAAATGCAATAGAGTATGAATAGCGTAAACATGTGTGTAGATCAATAAATAATAAACATATGTATGCCTATGTGTTGATTACATGCATATGGTATCACAGTCTCAAATATGTGTATGGTGACTTATCTAGTGGGTATTTGGTCCGACCTTGAGAAGGCAGAGGAGCATTAATTATCATGGTTGATCACATGACTTAGACACCTCAAGTGTCCCTACAACACTTTGTACCTTACATGAGGCATCTACATTCTTTGCAAAGAAGATGACAATTGAGGTAATGAACACATTATTTGATGATGGTTGGATGTCATTGTCCTAACATGGGTTGGGGGATGTCACTATTTGTATAAAGTCATTGTCAAATTACATAAACTATATATCATCGTCAAATAGCCTATGTTCAATAGACATGGGCATCTTGAGTGTAAAAGCTTCCTCGATTCTACAAGAGGTTTCTATGGTAGACATCTTGAAGGAAGGATTTTGAAGTATTTTGATAAAGTTTTTTTTTGAAGTATAGTTAAAGGCTTGAACCTAAGAGGATCAGTGTCCTCATATTGACCAGGTTGGTGCCTAGATTGGCCTAAGAGGCTTGGTGTCCTCATTTAAGTTTGGCGCCTCGAAGAATTAAAGAACTTATATTACAAGTTGGAGCCTATATTTATAAATGAGGATTATAGTCTTCACTATATTTAGTAAAGTTAATTTTTTTGTTCTACTTCTTATGTTATGGCTTAACTTTTTAACTGGCATAATATAACAATTGTAAGAAATATCGATTCACCCCTCCCTCTCAGTATTTCCAACAAGGGTTGAGACATCTTTGGACCTACCAGAGCCCATGCTTTTGTTGTTTATGTGATAGATAATTATTTGCCACCTGTGTGTTTGCTGAGACCCTCTCTCTGGCACTATAATTCTATAATGGTTAGTAACGACAACAAAACTACATGTACAAACTAGAATTATGTTTCAACATATATTTTCTAAGTTGATATTCAAATCTGTCATTAGGTAATGGAGAGATTTTGCAGTGATGTTTCAAACTATTTATTGTTCAGAATTTGAAACCCTCATCATATAGCCTATATCAACAAGCTCATCTGCTGTCCAAGGTCACCTTCAAATAATTAGGAGGTTGAGAATAGGGGAGTGTTCTCCAAATAGATCTATTGACCTCAGAGTGCAATGTACCAATTGTGCTTTCCATGAGGTGGGACATTCCTTCAACCAATCTAACAAACTCTTCAAAATAGAAACATGTGCCAAGATGGTAGCTCTCATTTCATAAATCCATCTCTCTTTGTAATGAGGTCATGGTAATCTCATTAAATTCTACTTATAATGGTTGTTCCAACTTCCACCTCAAGCCTTGACAGTGCTCTTTCTAAATTCAACTCTACTGGTAATCCTCTCAACATTGCCTCAATTCTGGTGGATGGTTAAGAGTTTAAAACAAGTCTAGGCTGATGCGTTTCTATTCTCAAACAACTCAATTCATTTTCCAATTTATGCTGAATTTAATGATAGATATTAGCAGAAATGATTCCCTCCAACAGTGTCATAAAAACACTTATAGATGGACTATTGCTTTCATTCCCTCCAACAATCTAACAATTTTGGAAATACATCTCAATATTTTAGTTTATATATTTTACTAAAAAAATATTTATATTATCAACATAGTTATCTTTAAATATATATGATTAATATATTTGAATTAATAAATTTTAATTAAGACATTAATTATATTAAAAATAATAATTAATAAATATTGAATCAATAAACACATTAAAATTATGTTATTATTACATAAATCAAATTAAAGAGTCATTTTTCCAACATTGATTGGGCACTTTTCAAACAATTTTGTGGGAAATTTTCAAATTTCAAGGGCTTCTAAAACAATTTGGTGTTGAATCATTTTGAGACGCTTTTCAGCAAACAGATAAACCCGTTTTTTGAGGAGCATTAGCCAATGCACACATTATAGATAGATTATTAGCTCCCCTATACTTGGGGAGTATCGTGGAGCATTAACAGGTGAGGCACTCCTGGAAACAACCCTTCCAGACCACCAAAACAGGTTTACGAGCTATGCAGTTACAACCATTCTTTCTGTGAGATTCGATCTTCCACTGTTTTTTCCTAAAAGAAGTATTTTACCCTTTTTCCTTATAAATTAGTTTTTTGAATAAATTATTATCTCCGGTAGGTGAATATGGAAAAAAAAATCTATGTTCTCTCTTTGATTACACTTTTGCCCTGCAGAAAAGATAGGTTGTAGAAACTGTGGGGCACTTCAATCGACAAATTTTCCTTTAAATTAGCTTGAATACACAAGCAATTGCTCCCAGTAGGGGTAAATGTAATGTCCTAGACAATAACAAGGGTCAAACTAACTGCTATCAAACTAATTGACCCGAAGTTTAAACTTCAAAACTAGGACACCAGACAACCTGAACTCTAACCCTACTTTCCGAACAGGACACCACGTAGAAGGCACACCGGTCTAGATATGCTCTTTAGTAGTCCATGCCACCCATACCGCTGCCCATAGGTGGGCCTTCCTTCTCATTCTTCAGAATCTCAACAATGACGCACTCTGTTGTGGTTAACAACGAGGACACACTTGCAGCATCAACCAAAGCAATTCTGATCACTTTCAGGGGATCAATAATCTTTGCCTTCACCGTGTCAACGTATTCACCTTTGACAACATCGTAGACAAGGTCAAGATTATCTTGCTCTAGTAATTTCCCAACAACCATTGCACCTTCCACACCGGCACTTGCAGCAATTGTATATGCAGGCATCTTCAATCGTATATGCAATTTGACCTTTCTAAGGCAGAGTTCGTCATTTTTCCTGAGGCAGGGTTTGGTGACCCTTTCCTCAAGTAATTTGGGCCTTCACTTCCTTCTTTTTATGTGCTGCCAATTCATGCAGATTTGTAGACGGAATTATAACATCCTTGACGATATCTTAGAGATCATTTTCTTCCAAAAACAATGTTACCTTGGCTTTTGATGACAAGTATTTGGAAGCACCATCTAATTTGTCCTCAAATTCGAGACTTGTTGCTGCCATCTGTGAGATCTATTTTACAAACTTTTCAGATCTGAAAATAAAACAAAAATATATCCGCAAGAGTAGTTAGTCCTTCAAGCAACAATAATGAAACCCTCTAACTGCTGGTCTTTGATTCTGGTAGTTTATCTACTGTTGTGAACCCTTGAGGATCTCAATTAGAGATGATCCTCTCATACCATGTAAAATTTTTCTAATTCATGATGACAACTATCCTGTGTTTCCTTCTCAAATAACTCAGATCTTGAATTACTTTAATAACATAACAAAAATTTTGAACATGCAACAGTCACACATATAACTAGAAAACATAAACAGTGGAAGCAAAATAACTTTTCAAGTACACACATAATTCTGTCCTTCAAATCAGCTTATCATTAATGATCAAAACTTACAAGGACACGTCAAAACTGAGGTTTTCAGCTTCCTGGACATTCAGATCTGCTTGCTGGTAACTCAGATCTGCTCTATCTGCTTGCTGGATACTCAGACCCACACTTTACTGAATTGTTATACAACACTATTCAATCTGGATTCTGATCTGACTTGGCTCCTCTCTTGTTGTTTCAATCTTCTCAGCTGATCTTTCTCTGATCTCCCGAGTCTTTTTGATGTCCAAATATGTGCGTATACAACTTCTGTCATCTTGTCCTATTTATGCTCTAAGATTCTAAGTGAGATAATTAATCTCCCCTATATTAGTAACTAATCTCCTTAATCTGAGCAACCACCTTTTCTCAACAATGATATGCACAGCTAAGATTAGATCTAAATCCTACTCACTAATATTCTGAAAATCTCTAGAATATTTCATATATATTTTTAAGAGTTAGGAGATCTAGAGAAATTGATCTTTCACTTTTATTTACTTAGTGAAATTACAAGATGGTATTATTTCCCCGTTTTACTGGGTGGTCACCAAAACTTGTCTTGAACGACTTCTCACAAATTCAGACCTTACATGTGTAAGAAGTGCCTACACGAGTTACACTTATCGACATATCATGTATACCTTGTACCTAGTTCCAAATCAAAGCGAAGGTCTTAGCAGAATGCCATTCGTCACGTGTTGCTGGTCCACTGGCTTCTTTAAGACATATAACAACAGGAGTAATTTCTTTTAGAATGGTCTCTAAGAAGAGGTGAAAAATATATGTTGCTTCATGTGAGACTTATTAGAGGAATAAAATAGAGACTGTGAGAAGTCCATGACTAATGTATGCCTTGCCCATTCCGAATAAAAAGTGAGAATCCATTAACATTGTCTTTAGAAGTAGTGAGAATCCATTAACATTGTCTTTAGAAGTTTTCCTCAGACCGGAGGGAAAATCTCCATCTTTGTTATGGCCCACTGATTGACTAAACATGTCTATTTT
>APFE030182911.1:9355-34041 GCA_000404065.3 Pinus taeda | reverse complement strand
TTAGGAGACTTCTCCTTCTTCTACTTTGTTTTTAGGCTTCCTGTAGAAGTTGTTTCCAGACTTCCTGTAGTAGTTGTTTCCAGACTTCCTGTCGAAACCGTTGTGGCCTATTTAGTTGCATGGGTCTTTCATTTTAACTCTTGTTTGGTTGCCTTGGTTGTAACCTCCTTTTTTTGGGCTATTTCAGTCTTCTTTGCTCTATTTTGCAGTCGTTTCTCCCTGGGTGTTTGTGCCATTGGTCCTTCCATAGTTTTAGGTTCAGTAACTTGGCCTTTCTCTTATTTCTCTTCTTGTTCTTTCTGTGCTGGTCTGTCCTGTGTTCCCTTACCGATGTATTTCTCTCTTGCCTTAGCGTGTTCCCTCTCTTCATTGCTGGATGAGGTGAGTTCCTCGGCCAGAATCCTTATATCGTCACCTCTGGACATGTTGCGGAAAATTTTCCAGGAGAGAGGGACAGTGTAAGTATGGAGGGAATCTTCCACTAGTAGCTTGATGAGCCCATGATGGGCTACCTGATCCGGTGTCCCTTCCTTCAATTTTGTGCCACAGTCAATCAATGATTGCAAGAGAAAATAGGGGATGATTAACTTCTGCTCTGGGGGTAAATCTAACCCATGTCTTAGTTCTTTTAGCAACCGGAAATGATAGCCGTAAACAATATTGAACCGCCCATCACAGGTAATGTATTTCATAATTTGGAGACTGGCTTCGCTCCATAGAGGATGTAAACTAGCCCTCCTTACCCCGTTATTATCTTCTGCAAACTGTTCCTCTGGTAGGAAGAATTCTTTCTTGGCTTTTTGGCCTAATGCTCTCTCCTCTTTGCTCCATGGTATCCCTAATGGCAGACCAGTGACCTGACTAATGAGTTCAAGGGTAAGCTGCAGGGTCAACCCTCTGAAATTTACAGTGGCCAGTGTTTTTGATTTAGGTTGCAGAAACATCAGGAATTCCTCTGTTATTTCATCATCATTCCCCTGGATTTTATCACAAAAGGTCATCCAATTGGCACGGGTGAAGAGGTCCACTACTGCGGGATGTTCACATAATTTCCTGGAATCCGAGGGTTCCTTTCTGATAAACCCTCCTGGCATGGTGGGAGTATTCTATTTAAATGCTCTGATGAGAAAGGGAGTGTTGTTTTATGTTTTCCTCCTTCGGACTTCGAGAAAGGATCTCCCATGTGTTTATATTTTAACTCCGCACCAATTCCCAAGTTCTAGTGCTTTTGTTGCCCAAACTCGACTGTCTGTGTATGGAGGTGGAAGTTTTGTTTCCACAGAGAGGGTACAACACTTCAATTTTTCTCCTAGCGTACATGCAAATGTGCAACTTCAAATTTTTATATACAGGCTAGCCCTCTCAGTGCTTTATCTTTTCTACAGTAGAAATTTTTCACAGGAACCTTGGAGGAGAATGTTGGCGCAGGACCGACGGAGAAATTCTGTGTAATTACACAGGAAAACTGTTATTCTTGGCCCACAAGCATACTTGTCTCTAATATCCCTACTTGAGACAGTTCAATTCACCACCTTTCGAAATTTACCATGCAGGGAAAGTGTCTTTCGAGCCTACCTCTTTTGGAACTCCAAAGTTGTCGAAGGAAAGCTCATGTTTCTCTGTTCCAAGAGGCTATGCCATACTTCCTGTAGGATGCTTTCCAGCTTCTGTAGGAGGTAACTGCGCTTCTGAATGAGCTCGGGACATGGGAGAACTTCGAAATTGGCCGAAAAGCTCGAGTTAATGGATTGTGGAAGCAGAGGACGAGTACTTTGGCTAGGACGTTGCAAATGCGAGTGAACAACGGATGTGCCAGCCTTTCAGCCAATCATTTTGAACTGTGGCGCAATTCGTGGTGAGGGGGTGAGGTGGCCGAACCAAACTGTTATCCATCGTCATGGTCATCATTCTCCTGCATGTCCCTGGCTACCATTACGTCCCCTCTGCCATTAACCGCTGCCACCACTGTCAGTCTGTCGATTTTCACCGACTGGACACTCCACACATGTCGGCTACACGGCTCATTGGTGAGTCTGGACGTAACTGAGCCCATTCGAATCCCACGAAGCGGTGTAACTGTCTGAGGGTGGCTAGTTGACTGACCACCGAATTCGTTCAATCCAACCATTTTCACAGGCATGCAGTTTTTCAAAATATGGTTTATGTAATTGACGAATAAGGTTAGACACTTACCTGCACACCCGTGGACGTGTTATGCAGACTTTGGTCTCGGAACCACTGCCTTGTGCACGGGTGCTAGACCCCATTCTTTTATTTTTTGAAGCTGCATTCATGGCTTTGGAGCCCGATCTTTCAATGATAACGCTGCATGCATGGGTTCTGTCTGATCTCAGCTATCGAGGAGGTGTTCACGTCCAAAAAGAAGAGCCTTTTTCATGTTCCCTGTGTGGATCTCAGCTGCCACCACTTCCAGAGTATGTGCCCCAGAGGGATCAGCTACTACAGGATTCCTGTTGGATGCCCTGTAGCTGCTTCTCCTCCTGGGATGCAAGCTAAACGAACAGGGCCATCTTGCGGACAAGCGCTGGTTGCATTGATGAAGAGCTTAGATGGAGGTTGAACAGGTAGAGTGTGTGAGCCTTTGCTGCTTGATTCTTCACTTGGAAAAGTTTTTTCAATCTAAGGAAAACAGGGCTCTTTGTATGACTGTGCAGAAACACATAACCAGGTGGGTGACAGAGGAGTCAAGAGAGAGAACAGGGCGCCACATGGTGTTGGATTACATAGAGGTGTGGCCTCAGGCCTAACAAACTGAGCCCAACCATCAGATTCCATTTCAAAACTGAATTTGGCTCGTCCGAAGGTTCTATAGGATGTTTCCTGTAGAAATTCAGGACTTCCTGTAGAAAAGCTTGGAACTTCCTGTAGAAAAGCCTGGAACTTCCTGTAGAAAGCCCAGAACTTCCTGTAGAAGGCCCAATCTTGACCCGAGTGTGACCAAATCCTAGGAGAGGTGAGTGGCCATGGAGGGGGTGGTTGAAAGGATGTCCTAGAGCCTGGTATGGGCCCCTGTCCTTCTTTTGTGTGCCCCTCTTTTCTTGCAATGTATTCCCTGCAACCTGCAATTTTCACAGAGATTAGTCATGTTTTCTTTTTTGTTTTTCTTATTGTTTTTGTTTTTCTTTTCTTTTCATTTTCTTCTCTTTTTTTTTCTTTTTTTTTTGATGAGATATCTAGGGCGCCTCAATGAGGTTTTCACCCCTGCTATCTTCCCTGGGCACCTCAAAGAGGTTTCACCCAAGGATCATTTTATTCCACCTCTTTTTTTCTTTTTTCTTTTTTTCTCTTAGAGACAGTTGGGGTGCCTCCATGAGGTTTTCACCCTCAATGTCTACCCTGGGCGCCTCAAAAAGGTTTTCACCCAAGGATCTTTTTATTTCTTTTTTTTTATGATCAAGGTGTGGGTGGAATAGGGGCAGAGCCCTACTCCACTACCAGCACTCATTTTTCAGAAGTTTCAATGAACTCCTGCCTCAAGAGAGGTTTCTTGTAGATTTTCAATCGATGCCCATTGACAAGCATGGGGATGGTTCTTCGTCAATGGTCCTGATAAGGACTGAACCATTGTCATTACATTTCTCCACTGCATATGGTCCAGCCATCTTGTCCTCAGCTTTCCTTTGAAATCCTTGTATCTTGAGTCATACAGCAGCGCCCAATCTCCCGGCTGGAATTGCTTTTCATTAAGGTGTCGGTCATGCCATATCTTCCTCTAGAGTTGAACTACTTTTGAGTGGAGGAGGGCCTACATTCTTTGTTCATATAATCCATTCAACTACAGTAATCTTTCACGTTGAGCATGGTTGAGATCTAATTCCAGCTGATCTGCCACCCTCAATGTGTTGTATTCGAACTCTATGAACAACAAAGCCCTCTTCCCGTAGACCAGCTCATAAGGTGTGAATCTTGTTGTAGTTTTCCAAGTGGTGTTGTAGGCCCACGTGGCCTCAACCAGGCGATCTGCCCAATCCTTTCTGCTGTTGCTCACCACCTTAGTCAGAATCTCCTCCAATGCTCTATTAGTGACTTCCACCTGCCCATTTGCTTTTGGATGATATGGGTTGGAAGTCCTGTGCTTCATATTGTGATGAGCGAGCAGGTCTTCAATTAAGTTATAGGTGAACTGGCTTCCTTGATCGGTGATTAACTCTCTTAGGTAGCCAAACTTGTAGAAGATATTTTCCCTTAAAAACTCGGCCACTTTTTCTTCTGTCGCTGCCTTGATTGCCTTTGTTTCTGTCCACTTTGTCAGGTAGTCGATGCACACAATGATGTAAGACCTTTTCTTTGAAGGAGGGTTGATAGGACCCACAAAATCCATGCCCCACTTCTCAAATTGCTCGAAAGTCACTTGAGGTTGGAGGGGAATTTCATCCCTTGGAGTTGGTTTCCCCATTCTCTGACATCGGTCACACTAGCGGATGTATCTTCTGACATCTTGATGAAGAGTAGGCCAATAGTAGCCTGCCTGTAGAATTTTGAAGGCAGTCCTTTTTGCTACAAAGTGGCCTCCATAGGGTCCATCGTGACAGGTTAGGAGGATGTCAAAGACTTCCTCTTCCCTAACACAATGCCTCAAGATCTGATCTGGGCCAAGTTTAAACAGGTTGCCCCTGATCCATGTGAATGGGGCACCCTTCCTCACGATTTTGCTCTTCTCCTTTGAGGATAGATGCGGAGGGAACTGTGTTGAGACCAAGTAATTTGCTATATCAGCAAACCATGGAGAGAGTGTTGAGATAGCAAACAAGTGTTCATCCGGCATCTGGTCATCCACTGTCCCTTCCTCACCTCCAGGCAAACCCAATCTAGATAGGAAGTCAGTAACAACATTTTCCTTACCTGGCTTGTCAACAATAGTCAAATCAAATTGTCTTAACAAAAATAACCATCTAATGATACGAGCATTCACATCAGGCTTATTCATTAAATATCTAATTGCAGCATGATCCATGTGTATGAATGTTTGATAACCAGTGATGTAGTGTCTGAACTTGTTTAGGGAATGGACTACGGCCAGGGGCATAGAACTCATAATTGTTTTTTTCATTGAATAGTCATTAATTAATAATTTTTTAAGCTCCTAAATCCCTCGAACATTCTCTATAGAAGCCCCTCTCAACTCTATAGAAAGAAATCTCATATATCCTCCAAATGTAGTGATCGTAGAATTTTTGCTATAACTTCATTTATGCGAAGTCTTAGATTATGAAATGAAAACCAATTTGATTTGCAATCTTGATGAACGTCGTGACTGAATTTCAGATCTTGGTTCGCTATATTTTCGGAGATATGATCTATGGAAGTTAGGGTTTTTACAGGCTCCCAAATTTCATATCAAAGAAATGACCTTGGGAAAATCGTCATAACTCTCTCTTTGAGAAGAGGATTGGAATTTTGTAAAAATTGGAGGATAGTGCACGGACTGTAGTTTTTTGTGTATCAATTTCAGAGCCAAATGAGGAAACAATGACATGTGGCACACCGTACAAGTTTGCTCTACTGAACTAGTCCATATTTAGGTCATTGTGAGAGATTGGGCATAACTTTGTTTTGAAGAGTCCAAAGTGGGTCAGACCCATGGCATTGGAAAGAAGACTCGGAGGAATACTATAGGACCAAAGATCACATATTAGGGATCTGAAATCACATAGATACATTAGATTAAATATCGTTCTCCTAGAAGGCAAGAAAAACTAGATCAAGTGTTGTCAAGGGGTGCAAAGGACCAGACTTTCTAGGGTAGCAAAGAGCAAGGTGCGGCAAAATGATGCAACAAAGGTAAGATACTGGTAAGTATCTTTTGTATATGCATGTTCATTTCTTAATTGCATTAGGTTCTCTGTATTCTAATTTGTTGTTTTTTGTTTAGCACTGACATATGCTCTGCAAGATGAGGTAAGTTTTTCTATTATCATGTCATGGGTATTTCCTTGAAGACTTTTTGCGGGTATTATTTATTCATCAAGAGAAGAATGAATGCATAATCTAATGTTCTGAAGAGTGAGAAAGGGTAGCATGAAAAGAGCAACAATCAAGGTGCAGAACAATAGCAAGAAGTTCACCATATGAAGTCTTCAAGTGGGAAGCACTGCATATAATCATTGTAAAAGTATCATTGTATAGAGTCATTGTAAAAGAATCATTGTAAAAGTTGTACAAGTGTCTATCTGCCAAGAGCTAAAGAGGAAATGTTGGGAGGTCTAGGATCATCATTAGGTGGTTGTGTCATAGTTGGGGTTATAGTCTAGTGCGTCTTCTTCTTCTACATCATTCTATATCATTGTAAACTGGACCATTTTCCCTGGTACGGGAGTCCATTCTTCTTTTATTCTTTTATAGGGTGGTAGGGTGGTGCTAGGTTGGTGCATGAAGTGAGGTTCAAGCATGTGAAAACTTCAGGGTGGTAGGGTGGTGCTAGGGTGAGTTGTAGCTCATTCGATGTTGGGGCATCCGTTCAGTTGACTACTAAAGAATCTCAGGTGTTGGAGCGTCCATCCAATGGGAGTTGCAGAAGAATGATTTTTTAGAATTCTAGGAATTTGTTGCTTTCATTTCTATTGGGGCTGAAGATTAAAGAATTTATTGGAAAATAATTCGGTGGTTTTTAACCCGGAGGGGGTTTTCCACCTAAAATATTTGTGCCTCCTGGGTTCTTTTATTTACTGTTATTACTGCATAAACGTTAATAATAATTGAAGATTAACTAATGCTCTGAAAAGATTTAAAAGTGATAATTGCTAAGGAATACTGATTCACCCCCCCCCCCTCTCAGTATTTTCCAACATCTATCATCAGTACTTTATAGAGTCTTCTAATTGACTGATGTTCCAATACTTCCATATCATAAATTTCTTTACATGTAGGGTTCATCCATCCATCACTTTCCTCCATCATGCCATTCCTTCTTTTCCTGGAAAGTATCCTCCTTGGCTTTACATCTAGGGCTTCCTTCATAGGGCCATCTTTTCTTCAACGGTGATTGCTCTAGATCACGAGGTACATAGTTGTGACATCCTTCACAACTCTTCTTACCATGTCCCCACACACATACACAAACTTTCTCCAAGAGGTTAGAAACCAAAAACAAATCACATTTTACCTTTTTGTTGATGGCCTTTTCCAATGACATCTTCTTGTAGGTATCAACACATTACTTACATTTTGACATGTCCCCCAAAGATATTTGTTGTCAAGGGTCTTCATCCTTTTAGACTTCCATCAGAGTCTCCATATCTTTCCCGGAGATTTCCTAGTCAAATCTTCTTGATCCTGTGGATTTTTATTGCCTTCATCATGGTTTCATATTTTACGATCTCTTCCATCCACACATCTTCCATACCTAGGAGCTTTCAATCCGAGTTCTTCAATTTTCGTCAACCACCTCATACTTCATATGAGGACATATTATGTTGATTTCATCTAGTGTGACTTATGCCTTCCTGTAGCCTTTCATAGGAGGAGATATTTTTTCTCTTGATCATGCTCGATCCATGTTACCTACAACCATATGTCATGGCATTACAATATTAAATACAAATACAAGAATACATACCTCATTTTTTCTTCGAGCTTCTTCCAGTAGATTTCTTGATTGAAAAGATCTTCAATCCCTTGATCTACTTCATTTCTCAAGTCATCAGTCCTTAATCTCATGAATTCCATAAGTTTTATTTCCTGATGAAACACTTGCTACCTTTCCAAACTAGGGGATCCTCCACTGAGGTTTCTATCAGAGAATCTACAAGATCTTTCATATCCCCACCTAGAAAATGTTTCCTTTGACCTGGATGACTTCTTCATTTCCTTTAATGTCCAATGATATTCCCAAGATCTATGTCCTTCATGTTTCTTGTGGTGATATCACAAGATCTTGATTCTAATGCTTTCATGATGCCACGATGCATCTTGTTTTCGTGGCCATATGTGGAAGAACTCATGATAGGACCTTTTTAGAGAGATACTATCTTATTCATAGTAGAGATCTACTACTCCCTCTTCCCTTGGCCCTTTTCTTCAGCTTCCTTCACCCTTCTGGCAATGTTAGCTCCTCTCCATAATCTTTCCATAGTACTATTATGTCTTGTCAATCTTCCCTTTCCTTTCTGCACATATTTTATTCCTTTCAACTTGTCTTTCTCTATCTAGCATAGAGACCACAAATTGTTGCACGAGGAAATTTCCATATCATAAGGACGCTTGTCATCTTGCTTATTAATAACATAGATGATTATTTCTCAGATCTCCCAAATTAGATCTCATGAAGATGTTCCTTCTTTACTGCATTTGAGATATTGCCTCTTCTAGCATTTTATATATTTCTTGTCTATATCCTTTAATGCTACATAGAGATTAGAGGGATTTTAAGAGTTCCTTCTCATGAGATCAAAGGTGTTGGGTCCCTATAATACTAGTGATTACCCCATTACTATTGTAGTTATACCCCTTATTAACATTGTTTTGCCCCTATTTCCCCCATATTGTTATTACTGTGCCCCATAGAATCCCTCTATTGTTATTTTTGTGGCTTTATATTATTATTGTTAGGTCAGCTAGATTATATTGTGACTCCTTAGACTCCTATATATAGAAAGAAGGTTTTGTCATTTGAATAATCCAAGAATTGTTCATTTATGTAACGTAAAGGAGGTTGCCCCCTAGAAGAGGCTGAATTCTAAGACGTTGATCTATCTTTTCTATCTTTTCTTGCGCTGGTTTCATAACACAATTACATCACTAACCCTATGAGTGGGGCTTTGGAGCCACTGCTCACTCCTTAAAGAAAAGATTACAGACTCTCGAGGCTATATGGGAGGAGCCAAGGTGAAAATTGTTTTGCATGTACAAATGAGGGCAACTTATAGCTAAGGGTAAAATTGACCCATGTGACTATTTGACTTCCCTCATGACTATTTGAATTTCATGACTTTTCAACTTTACATGACTCTTCATATTACAAGCGGGTCTCTTGGGCTTCCACATTACATTACATTGAATGACACAGTATGGCCCATAGTAGTGATGTGGCCGACATGACTCATGACACGACTCAACATGACAATACTAGTGATGAGCACCAATATTGTAGCAAGAATGTCGTAACTCTTGGGCTACCAACTTTACTTTATCAACCTGAGGTTCATAGAAACTTGGAGGTGACAGTGTTGTATACACAAGTAAAAGTGATGGTTATTCCTTTTGTCACTGTTCAGCTGAAAAGAGACCACTAGGGTTTTTAATCCAGACTTGTATGGATTCAAAATAAGCTTGATTCCTTGATGAAAGAAATAGAAATCTACTCTAAGCGAGATCTGATCTACTGCAATAATGAAAAAGACTGAAATTCAATGCTAAGGCACACCATTTCCTAATTAGCTACTAAGAGCTATGCTTTAAAAGGATTTTAAATTAACATGAACAAAATGCTAATATCCTAAGCATGGAAGTTAAAAAAACTAAACACAATTATTATGCATGTAAAGGACTATAATAAATTTGTTTTGTCTTTTTATGCTTTTCATGAAAAATCAAGTGTGCAAACTAATCTCTTTTGGTGATGTGGCAGGTGGTTTAGGGAAGTTGATGGATGGCTAGAAGTTTTAGGATATGGTTGGAAGGTTTGGGGGACCCTTTAGTGATCTTGGGAGGCTTCCTAGAGGTTTTCCCTCAATTCAGCCTCAAAACATGCCACTACAGGAAAACCTACAGGATGTACTAGAAACCTACAGGATTCTCTATATTTCTACAGGATGCAGCCGTGAGAAAAATGATGGGTGTTGGAGGTGATGGAAGGCTTAGGTAAGATGGTTTATTGAGGGATAGGAGTGAGAAGAGGCCTAGGATAACTCAGAAACCAAAACTGAGTTTAGGAGATGGTTGGATTTGCTCAAAATGCTGGAGGAAATTTCTATGTAAAATGATGAAATTGGTGAAGGTTTTGATGGAAACAAGGAATGCCTACGGGTGGATGAAGTTGGAAGGTGGTTGCTTTCTATGAGATCTCTGTCTAGTTCTGAAGCACCTGCTCTTATCAAACGTGTAATTTCCAAAAAATCATGTAAACAAGAAGAATTCTCATGAGCTAGAAAAACAGAATTTAATGAACTAACTGTCTACCTTATGCATGAAGAAATTGTTGAATAACATCAAATCATGGATGAGATCTACTGCAAGAATGAAGATAGAAGAGATGGCAATGAAATCCTACTTTGCAAAACTGATCAATTGCTAGTTTAAGTATAACAAACTCTAAATATCATGAAAGAAATGGAAATCTGTCTTTTTTGGGCTGTATAAGGGTCTTTTCCTCAAATCATGATCCCAGAAAGAAGAAGTGAGGCCAAGACACCTACTGATAGCTTGTGGTGCCTCTTTTCTCCCTCCTAACCTGCTACTGAAGTAAGGCATAAATGGAAGAAAACTAATAAACAATTAATCAAATCTACACTACTTGCAATGAAATTCTTCTAAAAACAGTTTAGCCATGAATCTATGAAACTAAGCTAAGCATAAATGTACAAGAAGAGGAGCCTTTGCTGCTAGGGTTGGGACCTAACCCAAGAGCTTCAATCCTCTAATTTCAACTCAATATTGAATCAAGAAAAAGCTCATTCTTATTACCATAACAAAAAATTACATCAAAAAGTCTTCCACAAGTTTGGAGCTCGAAAATAGCTATAGTTTTACAACAAAAATTGGAATCCTAATGAGGATTTAGGCCTCTCTACTTATACAACTGAAGTCTCCAATAACTTCCTTAAATTGAGGGAGGCTTGGCTCCTAAACTTGAGATGAACTAACACTTTGTGTATCACTTTCCCGGTTGCCTTCTAATCTTCATGACTTGGATGCTTGTACTCCGAGCTGGTATGATTAATGGAGGAATATTCTAGTGGAGGATGAGTAAATGAGGAGGATTTACCTCCTACAATCTCTCCTTCTTGTCCCACTCGAGTTTCAAACCTTAGTCTTGCCAAAATTCCTTGATTTTCTTTTCCAAACTTGCATTCAATACATATTAGTCCACTAGACATAATATCTCACTTTAACTCATCTCATTAAACAAAATATAACAAAAAAATGTAATAAGTTGTGAGAAAAGTTGGTTTGACTAAGCTAGAAGGTGAATTAAGGCCCATATAATTACCCAATGATGAGGCTCATCATGATCCCCCTACTAAAAGTGTTGCTCATCCTTTGAGAAACTCATTCAATATCCATGGCTTTCATAGCTATAGTGGCCTCCATGGCATCACATGCCTCTGTTGTGGTTTCCTCTTCTTGTTCATAGAAACCTACTTTCTTTTCTACCTCCTCCCACTACCTCTTTTCCTCTTCATCCTTCCTTCCTTCTAGCATCCCTAAGAGCAGTGGTGGAATGAGTCTCAAGCCAATCAAATTGAATTTGAGCCTTTGCATAGATTGCTTGTACATGGGTGTCCTATTCAGTGCTTCTCTCATTCTTTGAGGAGAGTGGTACTCTCTTATCTTTAAACTGTATGGAAATGTGTTCCATCTCCTCAGGAAAGCTTGTATGTTTTCATTTCCTAACAATTTGATCATGTCCTCAAAATGTGTAATTTCTTTCTCTTGTGCAACAAGATACCTGGGTGCAAGCTGAGGATCATTTGCAATTAAATTATGTGTACTGATGAGGGCCATTGGGTTGGACTGCTCAGGTTTGATCATAAGAGGCTTCATTTGTTCTTTTGCCAATATCTTCTTCATTTCTACATCCCTTGCTTCCTCATGGTTCATCCATGATGCCAAAGCCATGAAATGTAAATCTCCTAGCTTAGAATTAAGGTCCCATACATTCATGTCTGTTAAGGCCATGTTATGAAAATAAAACTAAAACATCTTGGCCCTATCTTCCAATGTACTTTGATCACAAAGATGAATGAATTTTCTATAATCTTGAAATGGCATAGTGCATCTCTGTGCTAGGGTCTTGATTTGGAACTGTAGCCACTATTCCTTAAGGTATAGGGCATAGGATTTAGCTAGCATCCTACACTAGATTGCTTCCAAAGAGACACTGGCCATACATGCCAACTGGTTCTCTCTTTCTTATAGTTGTCTTTAGTTTCTTGTTGTAGGCTTTGCTCCTTATCCAATTTTTGAGTCTCCTGTAGTTTTATCAGAGTCTCCTATAGGATTGTTTATGCTTCCTGTTGGTTATGCTATGGATCATGTAGGATTGCTTTTCCCTTGGATGAGGTGGATCTAGTTGTAAGCCTTCTCACATATGTGATAGGAGACTTTGGAGGAGGCATTTTCTCCTAATGTTTAGGTGGGTCCTAAATTACAATTGGAATTTTGGTTGGAGTTTGGGGTTTCCCCTACCTTATCATTGTGCTTTTCCTTGTCCTGAAATATAAAGGGGTCTGCCTATGTCTTTTGCCTTTCTGTTTGATAGGGGTGCTAAGAGAAGTGAGGGCAGATGTTGCTTCTCTCTTAGTGGGTTCTGGAGACACCCTAGGTGACTCCTCCTTATATTCTTCTCCCTCTTTTCCATTTCCCTTTTCCTTTATGTTTTCCCCCTCTTATTCTCCTTCTAGATCCTCATCTTGTTTATCAGTCTCTTATATGTCATATTCCTCAATTTCCTCATCACCTTCCTTCTCTTTCTCCTCATCTATCTCATCTTAATCCCTCTATACTTCTGCTCCATCTGTTTCAGTTTCTTCCTCATACTTTTCACTAATAGTATGACTAATGTCATATGTGAGGGCTTTGATACCCTGCTCTGTCAGCATGTCTTTGAAAATTTCCCATTGGATAGGAATTAAGAGGTTGTGGAGGGAATCTTCTATGATGATCCTAATTAACCCATGGTGGGCTAACTATTGGTGGTTTCCATCCTACACCTTTATACTTGTGTCTATCAATGATTGCAAAAGGAAGTATGGTATGCTGAGCCTATTGTGAGGAGGTGTTTATGCTCCAAACCTCAATTCTTCAAGAAGCCTGAAGTGATACCCATAAACCACACTATACCTACCCTGACAAGATATGTATTTGATAAGGTGGTAGCTTACCTCATTCCCGGGATATGTTAGGCTTCCTCTCCTTACTCCATTTTTGTCCTCAATGAGCTCTTCTCCCTCTAAAAATAACTTCCTCTTGGAAATCTGGGTATCTCCCATGTCTTCCTTCCTCCAAAGAACTCCTAGGTGAAGTGTGGTAATTCTGCTTATGAGTTTAGGGGTGAGCTCCATGGAGAGGCCTCTCACCACAACAATGGCATGAATTCTAGTCAGTGGAATGAGGGAGAGAGAAAAATCTCGGGGCACTTCATCATCATACCATCTTAATTTTTCAAAATACCCCATCCAATTATGCCTTGAGAAGATTTCTAACACGTGAGGGTGTTGGTGGATTCTCACAATGTTAATGGGCTCCCTTCTATTAAACCCCCCTGTCATTTTGTTGGTGAATTTTGAAGAGTTGATATGGTTGACACAATTGTTTTGAATGCAGAAGTAAATAACTAAAGAATAAAAAAAAAAATTGTGGAGACAATTCCCTTACACAGCCGTCAAATTCACTCACTACTAGGGGATTTTCTATTCAATTCACTTTGAAAAAAGGAAGTAATTATAGAGCCTACCTCTTCATATCATTAGTTGTGGCCAAGCCTTGTGTTTTTCCCTTTCAAAATCCTCTCAGCCAATCATGTAGTCTGCCAGTCTGTATCCCGTAGGATTATTGTGCAATCACATAAGATTTATTGTATAATCCTGTAGGAGATCTTGCATAGGAGATAGATGGAATTTTCCTCTTTTGTAGGTTGCCTAGGTCTAAGAGTGACTTTTTCTAGAGTGATCCTTGAGGAAATGCATGCATGAGTGCATGGGGATCAACGAGTATTTCTTCTTATGACCGAGTTATGTGAGGTGGTGTGTTGGTAGCGGAGGTACGTTTTCTATTTTTGGACCATTGGTCCCCACTACCACCTCATCATTCCCCTCTCCTCGTAATCAACTCCCAATTCATGCCTCCATAGAATTAACTATTTTTTTCCTTCTCTTTTTTTGACTTGACTGTTGCCACGTATGGGAGGACCAACTATTTTGTCTTTGTCGACTAAACGAAGGTGGTGAAGTTAACTAGCCACATTTCACTTATAAACCATCTTACTCATAACCCTTAGATATTTTGACTACATTATTCAAATGAGAGAGTGTGTGAGATAATTATGTATGGTGCTAATACCTTGCTGCAGTTGTTGAAGGCTAGAGGTGCTTGTTGTGTGTTGGCTGCATGCTATTTTTCTTCCCTTTTTTTATTGCTTTGTGATGATTCCTTTGATGTGCAGGTACCTAATATTGAAGATGGCGGTGTTGCTGCTTCTCTAGATCTCCTTCTGCCCTTGGATCTTCATTCTCAAAGCTTGTTGCTACTCATGAGTTTTATTCTGTGGGATAGGTTGCTATAGGATTTCCTACACAATGTCATGTAGCTGCTTTTCCCTCGAAACTTTTAATCATACACCCTACTGGGATTTTGAGGATGGTTACATGGAATGAGAGGAAGACTAGGAGTGTGAAGAAATGATAAATACTCTCCGTTCCATTTTTTCTCTGTGTTTTCTCTTGAAGATTGTTCATATATATATATATATATATATATATATATATATATATATATTATATATAATATATATATATATATAATATATATATTATATATATGAAACTGATTTTTTATGGTGAATGCAGGGGTGATGAAAGTGAAGACATGTATGGAAATGCATTTGTGATCTAAGGATGTCATTATTTTGACATGGTAGGTTATTTTATCGCCCTAGGGTCACTTCCTGTAGGATTACTGAGCCCCTGTAATTCCTACAAGATCATCCTGTAGGTTTTTAGGGGATCCTGTAGAAAAAACAGTCCCCTTGTAAACTGAAGCAAAGGAGTGAAAAAATGAAAGAAATGGTGGAGTGATGAATTATAATGAGTGGAAAAATAAAAATGTGAGTGAAATAGGTCCCTTTTTTATCCTCCTTTTTTCTCTGATCATCCTCCTTGCTGACCTGCAAATATAAATTTTCATGATTTTTTTTTTTGAAAATAACTAGGCTACCTTTGAGAGGTTTTCATCCTAGTTGTTTGCCTTGGGCACCTCAAGAGAGGTTTTCACCCAGGGATCTTTTTTATATTCCCTTTTCTTCTTTTTTTTGACACCATTGGGCCACCCTAAGAGGTTTTCAACCCAATAGTGGGACTCAGACGCCTCATGGAGGTTTTCACCTGAGTCCTTATTTTTCTTTTTTTCTCAGTGATTTGATGAGGCAAGAGTTGAAACTTGCTCCACCACCATCATTGTTTTATTGATACCATCAATGAACTCTTGCTTTGACAATGGTATTTTGTAAAGTTTCAATTGCAATCCATTAACAAGTAAAGGAATGGCCTCTTCATCTATGGTTTTGATCTGCACTGAACCATTATGATGACATCTTTCTATAACATAAGGTCCTAGCCATCTTGTACTTAACTTTCCCTTAAAGTCTTTATATATGGAATCATATAAAAAGTCCCAATCACCTGCTTGAAATTTCTTATCCTTGATGTTCTTACTGTGCTAGATCTTCCACTGAAGTTGAGTTACCTCTGTGTGTATAAGGGCATGCATTCTAAACTCATCTAAACCATTTAACTGAAGCAATCTCTCTTTTTGTGCACTATTGAGATCTAGATCTAGTTGGGCTTCCATCCTTAATGTGTCATACTCAAACTCAATGAACAACAGGGCCTTTTGCCCATAGACTAGCTCATAGGGTGTGAATCCAGTGTTGGTCTTCTAGGTGGTATTATAGGCCTAGGTGGCCTCAACTAGTCTATCTGCGCAATATTTCCTGATGCTGTTAAACACTTTGGTCAAGATGCCCTCCAACGCTTTGTTGGGCACTTCCACTTTCCTGTTAGCTTGTGGGTGATAAGGAGTGGAGATCCTACACTTAATCTTATGCTGGCTAAGTAAGTATTCAATAATGTTGGAGGTAAATTGGTTGCCTTGATCAGTGACCAGTTCTCTAGGGTACCCAAATTTGTAAAATACATTCTCACTTAAGAACTCAACCACCTTCTCCTCTGTTGTTTCCTTAATTGCCTTGGTTTTAGCCCACTTAGTCAGATAGTTAGTGCACATAATGATGTACTATTGTTTCTTGGAAGGAGGGTCAATAGGTCCAATGAAGTCCATGCCCCACTTTTCAAATGGCTCGAAAGTCACTTGAGGTTGCAGAGGCATTTCATCCTTTGGAGTAGGCTTTCCCATCCTTTGGCACTGATCACACTAGCTAGTACATCTTTTCACATCCTGATGAAGAGTGGGCCAATAATAGCCTGCTTGTAACACTTTGAATGTTGTCCTCTTTGCTGCAAAGTGACCTCCACAAGGCCCATCATGACAAGTTAGAAGGATGTCAAAGACTTCCTCCTCCCTAACATACCTTATCAAGGATTTATTTGGGCCAATTTTGAAGAGATTGCCCCCAATCCAAGTGAAAGGGGATGCTCTTCCTTATAATCTTTCTTTTCTCTTTGGAGGACAAGTTCAGTGGGAACTGTGTAGATACCAAATAGTTTGTTGTGTTATCAAACCATGGAGAGAGAACTGAAATGGTGAACAAGTGCTCATCCAGTAACTGGTCATCAACAGTTCCCTCTTCACTTGCAGGAAAAGTTAATCTAGAAAAAAATTTTGCAACAACATTTTCCTTAACAGGCTTATCAATAATAGTTAGATCAAACTACTTAATAAAAGTAACCATCTTATAATACGAGCATTCACATCGAGTTTATTCATTAAATATTTGATTACAACATGGTCAGTATGGAAAAATATTTGATAGCCTGTAATATAATTCCTAAGTGTGTTCAATGAATGCACAACAACTAGGAGCTCCATTTCGGTCACTGTGTAGTTCATTTCGGACTTTGACAAATTCTTATTGATAAAGTAAATGGCATAAGGAAAATTTTCATCTATTTGACCTAGCTTGTCCTATGGCCTTGTGCAAGGAATGAACATGAATGTGAAAAGGAAGGGCCCAATTTGGGCCTTGGAGAATTTGGGCAGTGGTTAACTTGTTCTTTAGGATGTCCAAGGCCTCTTGACAACTTTTTGACCATATAAACTCAGAGTCTTTGGCCAACAACCCAAATAAAGGAGAGGCCAACTTGCTGAAGTCCTCTATGAACCTTTGATAGTATCTAGCTAATCCTAGGGAACTTCTGACATCTCTCTGCTTTTGAGGAGGTGGGACCCTTTTGATGATAAATTTTTGTTGGGGTCCACCTACAGTCCTTGCTAAGATATTGAATGACCTAGCACAGTCTTTGCATTCATCAAGAATTCACATTTTTCAGGACTGAGAGATAGGTTAATTTCAATACATTTGTGTAGTACCTTACCTAAGTGGTGAGATCTAGTATTGTAGCAATAATGCTGCAACTCCTGGGGCTTCATTCTTTACTTTTATCAACTCGTTAGTTCGTAACAAACTTGGAAGCGATGGTGTTGTATGCACAAGTACTAGCTCTTACTGCAGGCTCTCAATTGGTCAGCTGGCACAAGATTGCTAGGAGCTTAAGCCAACTTCTATGAATTCCAATAATAATCATTTAACTATGATGAAAGAAAGATAACTCTATAGAGGATATTCTATTTGGAGAAAGAGAAGGAAAACTGAAATGAAACACAAACCCTAGCAAACCCTAGTTCACCCACTAACCTTACTTTTGCAAGAAAAGAGATGGAAACTAATTAAATGAGTGCCACTGACTAATGAAAAGGTAAATTGAATTTATTCAACCTAATTCTAAAAAGAAATGAGAAGAAAACATCTTTTTGTGCTTTCGAGTGTTTTTATATGAAATTATTATGCTTGTGATTTATCTGGTTCTGATTGTGCAGAGGTTTGGTTGCAAAGGAAGATGGAGTTTGCTTTTGCAGAGGGTGAGTAAGGTGTGGAGGGGACCTAATAAGCCCCTAGTACCCTTCTGAAGACTTCCATAGCGATCGGACTTCGAAAATTCACTCATAGGAATTTCTACAGGAGGCTGCAGGGGATCTACAGGAGGATCTACAAGAGGAGGCCGAGAGCTATTTTTGGAGTTTTGAAGGTGGAAAAATGATGGGAAAGGGGAACTGAAGGCTAGATGAAGGTGTTGAGGTGTCTAGAACTTGTCAAGGAAGATCGAGATTGAACGTGATGGTTGGATTTGTTCAAATGGCAAGGAAGCAACTTTATAGAGAAAAACACAGAAATTAGGGCAGATTGGAGAAATGTTGCGAATGACTTGGGAAATCTATGAAAAGTGAGCTGGTGCTGGCTTTTCTATGGATGCATGGTGAGCTAAGATGTCCTGCAAGAGATATGCACATTTACTTATCAAAATTGACCAAAGAAAGAACTAACTATACCATGAAAACCAGAACTTTTTGTAGCTCGACCTAATTTCTGACCTACAAAAAGAAAACGCGGAACTGTAACCTATGAACAGAAAAGCATGTGGAGAGAAATATGGTAGAAAAATAGTAAATTATCTAAACAAATGAATCTGAACCAATATCAATCTTTCCAAATCATATTATCACACTAGCAGTTGCATGGAAGAGAAAAAACTGTGTTTTTGGTGGCAGCAGTAGTGCCTTGAACTCAAATCATAGTCCCAGGAAGGGAGAAATGAGATCAAGAATTACTGTTGGCCTTTTTGAATTTTAATCTATCACTGCAGTAACCTACTTGAACAATTGATACAAAAAATAACTATACAAACCATCAAAAGCAACCTAATCTAACAAAGTAAAATGAATCTATGTAACAGAAATTAACTCATGAACTGAAGCAAAAACATATGTACATAGCAGGAGGTGTTAGGAAGCTTGGGTTGGGCCCTAACCCAAGAGCCTCAGCCCTCTGAAAGAGATCAGTGCTGGCTCAAAAACTATTTCATCTTCATTATGAAAAATAACAGTCAGATTACGTAAACTGTTCTATAAAAGGAACTCGAAAATGAGCTGAACACAATGATGAACAACAGTAAGAAAATCTAATAATAACTGGCTAACCTACTGAGGCTCTAAGACCCCTTATTTATACAAATGGAGTCCTCCAATAGTCCTCTTAAAATCAAGGATCTTCGGTGCCTAGAACTGGAGATGAACAACAATCTTACTCTACTTGCTCGACTGCCCCTTGGAATCATCAATGTGGACCTTTGTGCTCCGAGTTGTTAATGGATAATTCAAGGAAAGGGGTCATAAATGAAGGAGACACCCCCCCTACAAGTCCTCTTCCCTGTTTTCCTCGATTTTTGGCTGCCATTTGCTCATAAATCCCTTGACTTTGTCCAAAATTGACCAAAAAATCTGCGTAAGGCACACATTAGACTACATGGAAAAATGACTAACCCAATTCACTATATTAGCATAAATATATTCAAAAAGATGCAAAAAAATAATGAGAATGGTGGATTAAGTCGAAATAAGAGGTAGAATGAGCCCATATAATTACCCATTTCTGGGGCTCATTATCACCGCCCTGCTGAATATCATCACCCCCCTACTGAATGGGTTGCTCATCCTCTTAGCAACTAATCTAACTCTTCATCCTTGATGGCTCTGACATACTCCTTCACATCCCATGCCTCTGATGTGATATCTTCCTGTTTATCATGGAAACCTACCTTCTAATCCACTTCTTCCCACTATTTCTATTCTTCTTCTCTTACTCCTTCCAGCAGTCCTAGCAGCAGTGGAGGACTAAATTTAAGGCCAATCCAGTTGACCTTCAAATTTTGATTTGAGTGATTATATAGGGGCACTCTTCTCATGGCTTCCCTCATCCTATTTAGGGAGTGATAATCCCTGATCCTTAGGTTGTGTGGCAATGTATTCCACCTTCTCATGTAGGCATGAATGCAGTCGTCTCTAAACAATCTCTCGATATCGTCGAAATGAGCAATAGCCTGGGATTTCTTGTCAACATAGTCAGGGACAACTTGAGGATTAGTTGCAAGGTGTTGGTGGGCATAGATGAGAGCTAAGGGGTCTATTGGTTCTAATCTAAATCATCAGGGGCTCACTCAGCTCTTTTGCCATCATTTTCTGGATTTCCACTGCCCTTTTCTCTTCATGGCTCATCCAAGATGCCATAGCCATTAACTGCAAGTCTCCCAATGCAGCATTTGGATCCCATAAATTCATGTAAGTAAGTACCATGTTGTGGAGGAAAAATTCTGCTAGCTTCACTTTGTCCTCAGCTGAACTGTGATCACATAAATGCATGAATTGGCCATAATCCTGAAAAGGTATTGTGCCCCTTTGGGCTAGTGTTTTAATCCGAAATTGGAGCCACTGATCCTTGAGGTACGGTGCATATGATTTGGCTAGCTGCCTGCACTGTAATGCCTCCATTGCCCAACTGGCCATGCAGGCTAACTAAGCTTCCTTTTCCTGAAGTTACCTTTTCAAAATCAACACTTCATTTTCTGCCTGGGGTTCTTTTTCCTGTTGCTGCTTTATCAATGTTTCATTATCTATCTAGGGTTCCTCTTCTTATTGCTATCTTTTTGCTACCTCACTGTCTGCCTGGGGTTCCTCTTCCTATTGCTCTTTGTTTAAGATTGACAGCTCATTTCCTCCTTGAGGTTCCCTTTCTTGCTGTTGTTTTTTCAACATTTCATTTTCTGCTTCTAATTGAGCTCTTCTGATGCTTTCTGTATGCCTAACCATGCTCAATTCTTTGCCCATCTCTCTCAACTTGTTTTCTATGTGCCCAATGTCTTCTACCCCTTTTGATTTTGCAATCTGCATCCATGTATGGGTGTTGACTCTTTCCTTTTCTAGCTCGAAGAAAAGAGGCACTGCAGACTTCTGTGGTATGATCTTCCCACCTTCCCGAAGGTTGTAGTAGGAGCCTAAGTTAGGCTGAGGTCCAGGATCTAGTATCTCTTTTGCCTTATCTTCCTCCTTGGTCTATTCTTCTACCTTCTTTTCAAGTTTCTCAGTTTCTTGGAGATTTTCCAATGTCTTCTGTAGAGAGGTTTGCGCCTCCTGTAGACTACTTTACAGTCCATTAATTTGATCCTTTCTTTCCAGGTAGAGGTCTTAGGGCTCCCTTTTTTGTAAGTGATGGAGATTTTGGAGGGAGATTCCTCCTTTGTTACAATAGGTACACCCTCAATGATGATGGGCTCCTTTGATGGTGGCTGAAGCTTCTCCTTCTTGATTCTAGTGCTCTTTCGAGCTTTGAAGTACATAGATGGTTGTCTTTTTCTTTTCCCTTTTTGCTTGGCTGGAGTATTAAGTGCATCAAGAATAGCTATTGCTTCTCTTGCCAGTGTCTCAGGAGACACTTCTTCTTGTTGTGCTTCTTCCTTTCCATCTATTGTTTTTCTTGTGTCTGTTGTCTCTACTTTTGTTTCTGTTGTCTTTGGTGTTGTTTTCTCCTCTGCTTGTTGAGTTTCTACCTTTCCTGTGGCAGCCTTCTTCTGAGCTGTCTTGGGCTTCTTCTTTTCAGTTCTTTTCCTCTTCCTTTTCTCTGCTGTGGTTTTCCCATTTTTTGCTTGTGATGTTGTTTTCTTCTCTGCTTTAGGTTCAACTGTGGTGGTGTCATGTTTCTTCTCTCCTCTCTATTTTTCTTCTTTTTATTCTTCCAATTGAATATTTTGTGCTTCTTCATGGATTTCCTTCTTAGGTTCCTGTTTTTCTTCCTCCTCTTCACTTCGAGATGGACTAAGGTCATCAATGAGAGTTTTTATGTCATCTTCTTTAGTCACGTTCTTGAAAATCTCCTAGGCTATGGGGATTGTGTAAGTGTGGAGGGCATCCTCCACCAGCAATTTAATGAGCCCATGGTGAGCCAGTTGGTCTGGAACCCCTGCATTCAATTTGCTGCTACACTCTATCAAGGATTGGAGGATAAAATATGGAAGACTGAGTTTTATAGATGCAGGTAGGTCCATGCCATATCTTAGTTCATGTAACAGTTTGAAATGATAACCATAGACTATACTGTATCTTCCTTCATAGGAGATATTTTTCATGATCTAATAGCTAACCTCACCCCATGCATAAGGTATACTTGTCCTTCTGATCCCATTCTTATCCTCCACAGGATGTTCATCAGGCTGGAAAAAGGTCTTTTTAGCAACCTGTCCTAGTGGGTTTTCTTCCTTGCTCTAGGGGAGCCCAAGTGGAAGACTCATAATTTTGCTGATGAAATTTGGTGTAAGTTATATGGTTAGACCCCTGAGAACTGACTGTAGTATGGGTTTTTGAGTGGGCTTTTAAAGACAATAAAAATTCCTCTATAACTTCCCCATCATACCCATGAAATTTCTCAAAGAAAGGCATCCAATTTTCCCTGGGAAAGAGGGCCACCACTTCTGGATGTTCATGCAATTTAGTTGAATTTAGAGGCTCCTTCCTCATAAAACCCCCTGTCATGATGTTTAGAGACTGCTAGAATGTTTCAGGTGAGGAGGAAGGCAGGAAATTTTCAAACCTGAAAACAAAGGAACAACTGAGGTTTTCTTTTTGGAACCAGAGAGAGAATTTTTCGTGTTCTTCCTTTTTAACAAAAGCAATTTGCAATTTTCCTTCCCTTCAAACTATGTTATCAAACTTAATTTACTTATTGGTTTGTTTGAGGGAAACAATATCTTTTAAAAACACAAAGAGTATACAAGATAATGTTTTTTTTCTTTTCACAAGGTAAGTAGACCACCCAATGCAAATTCACTATTTTACAGGCTTAATTTCCTATGGTTGCATCACTTCTTTACACAGGAAAATACCATGGAGGAGAAAGAGGCTGAATTTTAGTGCAGAGAGTAAAATGGAGAGACTGTATATATTTCAAAAAACACAAGCAAACTTTTGTTCTTACTTTTCCTTTGTTTTCAACTCAATACTTCGCTTCAAATCCACCACCTTTTGTAGTCATATGAAATGCAGAGTGGGTTTTACGGAGCCTACCTTTTTGAGTTCAAATTTGGCATAAAAAAATCCTGAATTTTCCTCTGCGGTGCTGCTCACTGGCCCTCCTATATAAGGGCTCCTGTAGGACTGTGTTTTCCACTCTTGTAGAGTGTGATAATGCTCCTGCAGAAGCCCGATAAGCGGAAGGGTTTTGAAACTGACAGAGAGTGACTGCTTTGAGGTTCTAAAGGTGGTAGGTAAGTTGTTGTAGTCGAGAGCACAATGATGCAAATGAAAACAAAGGTGATGAAGGCATCGACTGCAGTGTACTTAAGCTTACGGGCATGTTTTGTGGTGATGAGGTGAAGTGGCAGGAAGGGTACATTATCCCCATCTAGATCGTTGGTCCCTACTCCAGTTCCATTATGATACTTCATGTCGCTTGCCCATAATCACTTTTTTTATTCCCGTTATATGCCGCCACCACTACCTGTTTTGAGTTTTTCTTCCCGCGTTGACTAAACACATGTGCCGATTGCACCCATTGAACGCTGTTTGAATTGGACGAGGCACTGTTTGAACTGGATAAGGGGTTCTGTTTAAATTAGATGAGGGTGGCTAGTTAGCTGGACACTAATTTCATTTAATCACAACCATCTCAATTTTTCATGCAATTTCTAAATTATACTCATGCAATAGAGGAACGGGTTTTGTCACTTACCTGTTAGTCGCTATCGTGTTGTTGCATGCTCTGAATTTGGAACTCTGTTCATGGATTGCTACTGCTGTTAGCACTCGTGGCTTCTAAATTGGTGGCTTGGCTACCTTATGCTGGTGATTTTTTATCAGGACCGGTTCCTTGTGTGTTTTATGATTTGTGGTTGCATTGAACCTACCTCTAGAGCTCGATTTTTAAGGGGATCAGCTGTTACAGGAATCCTGCAAGATTTCTTGTAACTGCTTCTCCCTCTAAAAATTCTGGCTGATGCTTAAGTAGGGACTAGAGAGATAGCTGAGGGAGGTCTGAAGAAAAAGCAAAAGTAGCTGGTATGCACTAGGTAAGAAACAAGTTAAGGATGCTGATGTTTTATTCTTCATTTAAAAAAAAAAACAGAAGAAATAGGATTTCTATGTTTTTTTGTGCATGAAATAAAGAAGTGAGTGGAAATGCAGTGATGTAGGTATGGAATGGAGAGTTGGGAGGATGAATGGTGGCAGGGAGGTCCACAGGTCTTTTGGACAAATTTCTAGCCCTCTGATTCTTTTCTGAACTTGATTTCGAGCTCTCTGTGGTTTCAACAAGAGCCTCCTGTAGAATGCACAGAGCTTCCTGTAGGATGCATAATTTACAGAAGAAGTGAGATCAAGGACTGAGAAAAGACAATGGCGATGGAGAAATGATCTATCAGAGGTGTATTTGGCTTGGACATGTCCCTTTTCCTTTTGTGGCCCTCCTACAATCTCCAAAGCATCAAAGAAATGCTAATTTTCTGTTTCTATTTTTTCTTTTTTCTCTATTTTTTTTTTTTTTTATGAGACAGTTGGGGCACCTCCAGGAGGTTTTCACCCACACTGCCTACCCTAGGCACTTCTAGGAGGTTTTCACCCAGGGATATTTTATTCTTTTTTCTCTTTTCCTTTTTCTGTTTTTTTTTTTTTGTGTTTAGGGTGTGGATGGAGTGGAGGAAGAGACTTGCTCCACTACCAACACTGTTTTACTCAGA
>APFE030182909.1:0-24415 GCA_000404065.3 Pinus taeda | reverse complement strand
CTGAAAAAGACTATTGCAGAGTTGGAAAAGCAGCTCAATTTTGACAAAGTAACAGCAGAAGTCAAGCAGGTCATATGGACTGCTATTGGCCAAGCAGTCACTAACCAGTGGGAGTACATTATTGCCATATATGAGCAGATAGGACTCATTGGCAAAGCGAAGAAAGAGCTATACAGGGCAAGAAACGACCTAGGCAATATGGCAGACCTTGCCCCAAAGATGATAGAAGTCCTGAATTATAGGAATAGTTCTCAGCTGATCCAGATGGGAATTGCTAATAGAACTCAAACTATTTCCATAATCAAGAGGACTACAACGATGAAGAACCTCATTCAAACACTGGACAGAAGGGTACATGACATGCAAGCAGATATAACTAAGTTCCAGAATAGGTTCACAGCATTGCAGGACAAAGGGCTCCCCAGTTTAGAAGAATCAGGAAAGCTTCTCTCTTATGAGAAGTATATCAAAAGAATAAGCACTTTTTCAGCTATGCAGATTTCTGAGGCTTCTGGGTCATCTACAGCAGGCCCATTAACAGGACAAGCTCTGTTTAATAAATTAGACAATCTGTTTTTTATTAAAAACGAGGTAGCACATTTATTTGATAAACCTCCCGATTTTTATAAGTATACTGAAGCTGATGAGACCGTTGGGTTAATTTTGAAGCAGCAGCTTCCTCACCCAGATAATTGGCAGGACTTGATAAAACTACTTTTGAATCAGGGGTGAAAAAGAAAACGATTTTTGTAGCAATACAGTCAATATTACACTTACAGGTGGGCAAAGACACGACAGAAAGCATAAAGACACTGAGCCAGCTCAGCACAGGCACTCAGCATCGACAACAACATCAGCAGGTACAGGGGGCAGAGTCAAGAAAGATACAAACAATCAAAGGCAGTAAGACACTTTAATGCTTCATTCATGAAGAACAGCGCAGATTAAAGTCCGCAGTATTCAAAGGGAAAAAAGCCATTCTGACAGCATTTAAAAGCCTTTACTATCATTTATACTTGTAATAACTTCTCATCTGCTTTATCTACACAAGTGTAATAGATTTTTCTTCCTCAGATGACCTCATTCCTGAGATATTTTGTAGACAACTTCTATATATTCCCCCTCGTGTTTTTTGAGAGGGGTTGGACTCCGGATGTAAGATTTTTCTTTTCTGAGATATTCTCTGCTACTCTGATATTGTAAATTTCTCAGACAGTTTAATACAAAGGCAGTGGGATTTCTTCAACGAGGTGTTCTCTCTTGGTCTCTTGATGGTGTGTGGCTCAAAGTTGCAGGATTCCTGTTCATTACATGACTCAATAAGTTTTCTAATGGCTCATTAAGTTATGAATGTTTCCAGTTATTCCATATGTTGTTCATACTTCCTGTTTCTCATGTTTCCTCTGTGTTTATAACTCTAGACAGTAAAGAAAAAGGATAGCTTCAGGATTTAGTTATTCACTACCCTGAGCTCAATCTGAGCTGCCTCGTATGTTTTCTTCTGCTAAAGTGTTTAAAGTGTAATTCTTGAATGCTACCTTTAAACCATATCCTTACTGTGCATTGTTGTTTTAAGAATTCAAGTGATTGCTCTTAGACGACATGCCTTTTTCACAAATATACAGCCTAAAGTAACGAAATCTTCATTGCTCATTACTAGTTGTATATGCATTACAATCAAAATTTCACAGTTTGTTCCATGAAATGCACACAGGCCCTATAGCTTTTCCTCTTCACCGAAATCAAGATTTCAAGAGAAACACTCCTAGACCCCATTGCCCAATGGATTAATCATCTATTTTGATATGCTTTAAAGGAAACAGAAGCATCCTCCCAACCAAATACACAAAAACAACCAAAAAACTCATCTCACAACTAGCCTAAAACCCTCACTGAAACCAGTGATAAACCTAATAGAGAGAGCCCTCTCTGACTGCAGCTGGGCTAGAAGCTGCAGCCCAAAGATTGGTTAGTGGTTACCCCGGCCGTATTCTCTTGGGAGTCAAAGAGAACAACCTGGGTGATAACACAATGGTCTATGAGGTTCATAAACAATACAAATTAAGAAGTAGAACAATAAATGTGTCTGAACCTAGCAAATTGAAAGATACCAAACAACCCAAGAGAGCTAAGGATACTTCTCCCCTCACAGAACTCCTTGTTGAGACAGACCTCAACCCAAAAGAGCCCATCATAGAGGACATTTTAGACTTGCAACCATCAAATAATCAACCATCTTCATCCTCCTTTCCAAAAGAAATTCTAAATAGATCTGCTGTAGTAAATTCTAAAACAGATGCAGATCCTCACAGCATTGCTGATAAAGAAAAGAACATGGAGGAAACTCCTGTTGCCCACAATACAAGAATTCAAGTGGAAAAACATTTCAATCTAGAAACAGAAATAGCAAAGATAAAAATAGCCATGCCTCTATCAGAATTGGCTAAACATGAGGTTTATAGGGAACAAATCAATAGGTCACTTTCAATATCAGAGACTAGGGATGTAGTCAATGTTTTAGATGACCAACCAGAACTGTTTTTTGGTCCTGAAGTCAATGGTAAAATAGTAGATGGAGGAGTACCTCCATTCTATGTGAGCTTGAACATTCATGACAAAGTGCTACATAATGCAATGTTTGATTCGGGAGCTTCTCATAACCTGATGCCTAAATCTGTGATGGAAAAGCTAGACCTAGACATCACAAGGCCATATAAAGACTTGTTCTCATTTGATTCCAGCCAGGTCAGGTGTCTAGGCCTAATTAAAGACCTTTGTGTATCTTTAGTACAATATCCAGCCAAGACAATCTTGATGGATGTGGTGGTAGCCGACATCGCACCTAAATATGGCATGCTCTTATCTAGATCTTGGGGTGAAAAACCCCAAGGATCTTTGCAACTAGATATGTCATATGCCACCATTTCAGTATTTGGCCACCCAAAGAGATTGTACCGGGAAACACTGATGAAATATGTGGTTAGCAGTCAAGAGAAACCCCAAAACTAATACCAAACTTCTAGAAACAGCACAGAAAACAAGCATAAATGAACAATCCAGTGTCCAAGGTAAACAAATTTTTGATATGATTGATGTAACAAGTGAACAAGACATACCATATGAGCCACCAAATTCAAGCCTACTGCCCACTGAGCAAGTTCCAAAAACTCCTGAGACTAGTGGTGATCAAGAAATCTTATGGTACTTAGATTTTGATGGATCAGTGAACAAATTGGAAGCAGGGGCAGGGATTTGGATACACAACATGCAAAATGACCATGCTCAAGGTCATGCATATAGGCTAAACTCAAATGCACAAACAATATGGCTGAATATGAAGCCCTTCTGTTGGGACTTAAACTGATTAGAAGTTTAGGGGTGACCAAGATTTCAATTCTAGGGGACTCAGATTTGATCATACAGCAGATGAATGGAAAATTTGTTACAAACGATCCTAGGCTAAGAGCTTATAGGGGTGAAGCCATTGAAATACTGAACACCTTCTTGGAATCTCAGCTCACCAAAATTCCAAGAAAACATAACCTACATGCACATAGTTTGGCAACCTTTGCCAGCACTTGCAAGCTACCATTCAAGCCCAATCATCACTTCACTGCTGAGATTAAACACAGACCTGCCATCCCGGATAATGTGAAAAATTGGCAAGTATTTGAAAATGATACCCAAATCAATAATTTCCTCACTTTAAAAGAAGAATTATCAAGTACAAACATAGATACAAGCACTATTGATGATTAACAGCAAATAGACAAAATGGAGAAAAATATATCAGCTGAAACAACAAATTTGATTATGCATCCAACAACTTTTAATGACAAAAATCTGCAAGAGCTAAAACAAATGGATTTTGATGAAATGACTGAGGGAGAATCCAAAGTAATTGAACTGAAGGATAATGTCCTGCCCACAGGCCTGACTCCTTTGGAGGATATATTTGATTCAAATGATATTCCAAGAAAGCCAAAAATGCAACCATTAAATGTAGAAATTAAAGACTGCAACATTGGAACCACAGAAAATCCCAAAATGGTAAAACTCTCCAAAACATTACCTCCTGACCAAAAGCTGAAATATATTAAGTTGTTTACAGAGTTCCAAGATGTCTTTGCATGGAGCTATGAGGACCTCAAATCCTATGACACTTCTGTTATCCAACATATAATACCCTTGAAAGAAAATCAAAAACCTTTTAAACAAAAGCTGAGAAGGATTAATCCAGTCCTCATTCCCCTTATTGAAAAGGAAGTCAAAAGAATGTATCAGGCTGGAATAATTGCACCTATTAGGTTTTCTGAATGGATTTCCAATCTAGTGCCCACTAGGAAGAAAACTGGAGAGATAAGGCTCTGTGTTGACCTGAGAAATTTGAATAAAGTCTCTCTCAAAGACCACTACCCCTTACCCAAGATGGATCACATTTTACAAAAGGTAGTGGGTACTTCAAGTATCTCATTGTTAGATGGATTCTCAGGATTCAATCAGATCTTAGTTCACCTAGATGACCAAGATAAAATTGCCTTTACAACACCCTGGGAACCTTTAAATATGTGAAGATGCCTTTTGGACTCAAAAATGCAGGGGCCACGTTTCAGAGAGCAATAGACATAGCCTTTGCTAAAGAGATCTATGATTTTTTAGTCATATACCTTGATGATCTCACTGTTTTTTCAAAATCAGACCAAGAACATCTAGATCATTTGAGGCAAGTGTTCCTAATTTGCAAAAAGTACGGCATATCATTGAACCCAAAAAAATCATTGTTTGGCCTGGAAGAAGGAAAACTCCTAGGTCACATAATTTCTAAAGATGGAATAAGAATTGATCTAGACAGAATACAAGCTATTCTCCAAGTCCCTCACCAAAGAAACATCAAGGAATTACAAGCCTTTCTAGGGAAAATCAATTTCCTAAGAAGATTCATTCCCAATTTGGCCGAGCTAATTAGACTATTGAATAATATGCTCAAGAAAGATTCTAAGGTCAAATGGACAATAGAAGCTAAGCAAGCCTTCGAGGAAATCAAAATAGCTTCAACAAGAACACCTGTTCTCACAAGCCCCAAGTTTGATAGAGATTTCATAATATTTTCTTTTCCATCTGAACATACTATTGTTGTTGTTCTATTACAAAAGGATGACCTAGGATGTGAGAAGCCCATTGCTTTCTTCAGCAAAGCACTTAGAGATTCTCCACTCAAATATCAAATCATGGAGAAACATGCCTATGCTCTTGTAAAGGCCATCAATGATTTTAGAATTTATATCTTGTACTCTCATGTGATTGCCTATGTTCCAAATGCGGTGGTCAAAGATATTCTAACTCAAGAAGGAATTGAAGGTAAAAGGGGAAAATGGATAGCCAAAATTTTAGAGTATGACATTGAAATTAAGCAAACAAAACTCATAAAAGGACAAGGGTTAGCTAAATTAATGACTAAAACCAACTTTCAAGCCCTTGACATCAATGAACTGGATAGCAATAAGAGATGGCGACTCCACAGATCAATCAAGCCTTTTTACAATCACCTTGGTACACTGACATATGTTTTGTATTGTTAAACCTGCAAGCTCCTCCAGGGTTATCCAGGACTAAAAAGCGATTCTTGAAAATGAAAGATTCAAAGTTTTGTATTATAGACAATGTTTTATTTTGGAAGAATCATGAAGGTATTTTGCTCAATTGCCTAATTCAGGATGAAACTGACAAAATACTCAAGGAATTTCATGCAGGGGACTGCGGAGGACACTTATATTGGAAATCTACAGCTGACAAAATTCTAAGAGCTGGTTTTTATTGGCCCTCCCTAGTTGTTGATGTGAGAAAATTTGTAGTTTCTTGCCACAAATGCCAGATCTTTGAAGGCAAAAGAAAGTTGTTGCCCTTACCTCTCAAACCCATTGCAACTGAAAGGCCTTTTCAACAATGGGGTTTAGATTTCATTGGAGAAATTCATCCTTCCTCTTTTGGACAACACAAGTGGATTTTAACTGCCACAGACTACTTTACCAAATGGGTAGAAGCTATCTCCTGTAGGCAAGCCAATGACTCAATCATCATGAAATTCTTAGAAACCAATATTCTGTCTAGATTTGGATGTCTAGAGAAGATTATTACAGACAATGTTGCTGCCTTTAAGTCCAAAAGAATGATCAATTTTTTCCACAAGTACCACATTACCTTAGGCCATTCCACGGCCTATTACCCTCAAGGTAATGGTCTAGCTGAATCATCCAATAAAAGCCTGATCAACATCATCAAAAAGTTCCTGGAGGAGAATAAAAAGAATTGGCATAAAAAGTTGGTAAATGCACTGTGGGCAGACAGATTGACCACCAAAAGATCTATTGGAACCAACCCATATGAATTGGTTTATGGCATGGAGGATGTGTTCCCCTCATCGTTGTGAATCCCTGTGATCAAATTGTTGCAAGAATTACAAGCAGAACCCAATGGAATTCAAAGGAGAATCAATCAAACTATTTACTTGCAACAAACTAGAGAGGAAGTATATCAGAGAACTCGGGTTCTACAAGATAGACTCAAGAAAAGTTTTGACAAAAGAAAAAAAGTTGAAGACTTCTTCATAGGAGACAAAGTGCTTAAATGGGATTCTAGAAGGGAAGACAAAGGAAAACATGGCAAATTTGATTTCCTGGGGAAAGGCCCTCTTGTCATTTAGACTGTGCAAGGAAATAACACCTATTTTTTGAGGAGCTTGGACAGTACAGAAGCTGAGGAAGGCCCAGTCAATGGGCGAATGCTCAAGCATTATTTGGATCCTTCTTGTTAACATAACAAGACTATATTTTGTACATAAAAGTGTTTATTTTAGCAGTTTATTTCAGTAGTAGGATAGGAGATAAAGTGCAGCAAATTTTGAGGAAATAGGCAACAATTATACCACCCTTGGTATATATTTTAAGTTTGTCAGAAACAAGAAAGAAAGAACTTGGGAAATATAGAGGTGATGGAAAATATTCTAACCAACCATCAAAGACAGAGCTGCAATTCGGTTCAGATCAGCTTATAAGAAATGCATCTATGCCACAATAATCCAGTTGGTCAAATTACAGTAAAGGGAAGTTTTAAATCACAACAAGAAATGAAAATAAGGCCATCTGACCTGTTGTTCTTGGCTTTTCTCTTGGAAAATCCATCCCCAAGTGGATCCACTGTTAGGTTCCTATACTAGTAGGTGTCATTTTTCATGATTGACTATGGAAATGCCAAATATGATCATCCCTTCCATGCTGCAAAGGTTCCATATTATCCAAAAAATCAAAAATTCAAGGAAAAGAGAAACAAAAGCAACCCCAAAGAAGGACCTGGGAAGTGGCTTGTCAAAATGCTACTACTGTACTACATGTTGCATAGCAAGTTCAGAATGTGAAATCACTGACTTTCTCATAATTGAAGAATAGCCAGACAGTTCAACCCTGACTAGATCATGTTTAAATTTCTTGTTTTAGAATAGAGAAGAAGGTTTGTTCAAACAGTTCAAGCTTGGAAGATCACTAGATAGGTAGAGAAGCAAAGGGCCCAACTGCTCAATCTGAGCCCTTGGAAGAGATAAGGATAGACTTAGGTAGGAGGGCAGCCAAAAGAAAAGAGGAAAAGCAAGATTTGCTAGTTCAAATGCACCCAATCAAAGGAAGAAAAAATGTTAGGCATATTAGGCTGGGTAGGCAGATAATTCTGGTGTTGCAGAAGCAGGTTGGTGATTAGTTTTAATGAGTATCACAAACATCATGGAAAAGTGGCTACAGTCCACTTGAGCATGACTAATTTCCCCTCTCATTTCCCCAAGAACACTTACTAACATACCCTTAGGGAGATTGGGATCTGCTCAGTGGTCCCAGTTCATTTCATTTCATAAGAGTTACTAAGTGAAACTTGGTGTTCACTTGATCATAACAAGCCACATTTCTTGTGTAAAAAGATCCTTCCATTCCACTTTCATTTTCCTGAAAAACCTAAGTTATTACCTTATAAACTTAGATTTTCTATTCACAAAAACCATATTAACAACTTTAACTTTATTATATAACTCCTATCTATATTTCCCCACCCCTATTATACATAACAACTATGTAAAAAATCTCAAAATACTTTAATAATCCCCGCCTCGACAATTATATCCTTAACCCTCTCATTGCAGGATTATTGGTCCCCCCAGGGCCAATAAGAACCCTCCACGTGCCCCTATCATTTCCATACAAACCCGGTCTTAACTAAGGTTTATACCCCGCATATATTTAAAAAACATTAAAATAATGTGAGGGTCGTTGTCATAAACCTCCACCAACTCAAAGTCCCATCAATCGTTGGATCATGCTCTCCAGATCCAATGACTCACAGTAATATCGGAGGCGCCCCAATGTCCAAACGTTAGTACTCGATGGACAGTGGTATTCCCGCCATACTCGAGGACACCTGTCACGTTTCTATTGCATCGGGCCCGCTCTGACATAAACCGCCCCTGTACCAAAAGTGGTCCGATGAAAACCATAAACCACCGTCTGGTCCCGCTGCTCGCATCATCATCACGTCAGCACCACGCCAACGCCCGCTCTACTATTCATCCTCCGTGTCCACCATGTCATCCGTCCGCGTAAGCGACCACGTCATCCGCCATGTCATCTTCCATACTCCCCTACGGGATAAAATTTACATCATGCTGACGTCATCCCCAAAAAGCGCCAAAAGCCCCAAAAATCCCAAAATTTCGTTAAAAGGCGTGAAAATCATAGTTATTTGTTTATTATTGGTGCATTGTGTTGCGGAGACTCTGCATGCAGTTTACGATCAAATTCATCACCACATCTCCAGTCCGCCACCCAGGTGATTTCAAGTTGCAAACCAGGCCCCCTCAGCTCAGTCTGCAACCACCGTTCGCTCCAGTTGCCTGTAAAATAGGTATTTACCCGACAATTTGCCTGTAAACCCCTGTTTTTACAAAGTTCTCTGTTAAACTCACCTCAACGGCTAAATTCAAGTAAAGATACACTATTGCCTGCAAAATCATGTTATCCTCTGCAAATTTCCCATTAAAGTCGAAAATCGAGATCATCTCCCCCTGTAAAATCACCAAAAAAACCACCTGTAAGAGGAGCGCTCTTCCCCTGCTTTTTCCAACCTCCCAAGCCAATTATGCAAACTCTATTGTGACTGTGATTTCACCCAAGGTACTAATCTCTACAAGCATAGCCCAATCTGTAATTTCCTGTGGAAAACCAAAACCACTGCTCCATTGTCTGTTACTCCAGAAAGCTCTAACTTTAAGTTAAAGGTCACTTAACAAACTGAAAATGGAGGCTCCACTGGCTCTGAACATTGCACCCTTGAATGCACCACATAAGGAGTTGGAATGGATACCTCTTGCTGACAAAGACTTCCAGACTAAGGATATGATGGGTCTCAAACCTCACCTGCAAACTTTTTGTGAAATTAGAAATAGCCACAGAAACAACACTGATGTCCTAGGAATTTGGGAATCCAATATGCCTATCTATTACCTCCCCTCAGTGAATGTGCTCCCTGATTTCATCCATTTATGTTGTGCAAACTATGATCCCACACAAAGAGCAATCTTGACTCCATCTGGATCTGCACTCTTCTATATTACTCCTCAGTCCATAAACGAGATGTTGAACTTTGAGCCAACTCAGCCTTTGGTTCCTCTCACCATGAAACTTCTACTTGATCAAGGTGCTAAGCTGCCTAGCTCAGAAATAACAAGACTGGGTCAGTTGTTTATGCTACCACAGTGTCAGCCTGATCATCCTCCTCCTTATCATCAAGTCTCGTTAAATGAGGCAGGGAAACTCCTAATAGACATAATATCCTACATTCTAGGATGCAAAACCAGTGAGTTTGTTGATGAAACTTTGTTTGTATTGATGTCCATATACACTCCAGGACAGCCCCCTGCTGTCAAGTATTACTATTCCACCTTCATAGCAAATAAAATCCATGAGAAATTTATGATTTTGGAGAGAGAAAGAGTGTTCAAGTATACATCCTATATATATCATCTGCTGCTGTACTATCATTCTGATAGTTTCCAAGTTCCTCTTAAAAAACTAGACTTCAAAGAAGAAAGGAGGTCTGTCATTTTCTGGACCTCAGTTCTCCATGAAGTTCACCTCTCACCTTATACATATTGCGAGTTCATTGACATGTTCATTTACCCAGCCACTTCCCTGTTGGTGATGACTCCTCCTGGCAGGCTCTCTGCTGAAATGCGGAGAATTTTACATCTTTCAAAGGGCTATAGCATTGGTGACAGGTATTTTTACCAAAACCACACAGTAATCAGGATTTATGGTTGTCAATTATCCCCCTACAAGCTGTCAAAGTATGTCCCCATGAGACTCTTTGCCCTGGAATACTTCAGGCAATTTAGTAGTGCAGATTTGACTCATTTCCATGGTAAAATAAAAAAGGCACAACTCAAGATAAGACATCAATTGGGCCCTTTTGTCTTCAATAAGAGGGAAGAAGCCTGGGATGATGCAGACAAGATACTAAGAGATGAACTTATGCTAAAACAAAGCTTTTATTGGGCACCATATGACCCTGAACATTTCATAAGCTTTAGAAGAGTAAAAAACAAGCTTGCAGGATATGTGCACCAAAGAATCCCGCAAATTGAACAATATGCTAATCGACAGGAATGGGTAGAGGGTACACTAGTTGAAGAGCTTACTGAAGAAGAGAGATTAGAAAAGGAAGTGAAAGACTTTGAGAAGACAATTGACCTGGATTCCTTTGGGCAGGTCCCTTTCACACTGCCTCAACACATTGGAACGAGCACATCATCTGCCACACCTTCACAACAACCTGCCCAAAAGACTACTCCACCTGCAGGAAAAGGAAAATAAGTACAACATTCAGAGCAGAAAAATACAATGGCAGATCAACCATCTACAGCCCAGGAAAAGGGTCAAGAGCAGGGCCCTTCAACACAAGCAAAGGCAACAAAGATCCTTGTGTTACAAACTCCTCTTAATGAGGAAAGAGCCAAAAAAAGGGACAAACCAGAAGAGACACCCACAGGGGCATCTACAGAACAGCAAGGTGAGAAGAGGCAAAAGCTGACCCCTACTCTGAAGAAGAGTTCATAGAGGAAACAACAGGAAACCTAAGGGGTGAGGGAACATCTGAACAACAGATCCCTCCATTTTTGGAAACATATACTAGCTCATTTCAGCAGGAGCAAGAGAGACAACCTGGTGTGGAGGTTACATCCACCAAGCAACAAAGCAAGCAAGGCTCTGACAGCAAGAGAGCATTCACTGAAATCAAGGCCAGGAATGAACCAGTAAGGTTCCAGTTATATAACCAATTTTTGAGAATGGCTCCCACCAATCAACAAAGGCTAATGGCAGCCTATGATATTCAAGCAGGGAAGATGACCCTTAGTCACTTCAGGCCCACCATACAGTAGCCACATTCAGCTGCTGATTATATCAAGACCAATCTGGAAGTTCTTGCTAAATACATCCACCTAATGGACCAGATTGAGTTACACAAACATGCCGGAGAAATGGTATACTCTACCTTGGCAGACAAAGCATTACTGGCTCATAAACTGCAGAACTCATTATACAACACTTCTGCCCAATTGGAGTTGGAAAAGGCCTCCTCATTAGCCAAGGCTAATAGAATAAAATCCTTGGAAGAGATTATCATAGAATTGGGACATGATCCCAAGGATTCCAAAGGCACACAAGCCTTAATAATAAAGAAGGAGGAAGACATAGAAGCCCTTAGAATACAACTTAAGCTGTCAGCTACAATACAACCTCAAACCACAGAGGTGGCACAACAAAAAGAAGAGGAGGATGTGGTAAGTTTATTAATGAGGATGAATCAAAGATTGCTGGATACAGAGAAAGCCTTGGAAGCAACACTACAAGGAAAACAGGAGGAGTTGGCCTCTCAGCCAGCTCAAACAGCTGCAACTCTTACAGTTCCTCCTCCAACAGTCACCATAACAGCCCCTCTCACTGATCCAACATCAACAACAGGTACCTCGACAGCAGCAGCAACTATAGAAGTAGCAATACAAGATGCTAGCTTGAGCATGGAAGAGATGATAAAAGAAATAAATGCTTTGGAGATCCAAATGGCAGAATTAAAATAATCCAAGGAAAAACTGGCCAAGATTGAGGTAAGTTATGACAAATCAAAAATGACTGTAGCTGAGAAGACAATGGAAGTGAAGGCCTTGGAGAATAAAATAAAAGCTTGGAGAAGGACCTCACTCTTCATAAAACTCTAACAGAAATCAAGACTATTTTGTGGGATAAGATTGGCCAGTCTATTACTGATCAATGGATAGCAATACAAACTATTTTTGACCGGATGGAATTGATAGGGTTAGCTCAATATGAAACTCAAAAGGCCAGAGCATTATTGGCATACAAGTCTAAGCAAGCCAATCAACTGATTCACTTTTTGAATACTCATACCAGCGAGCAATTAGAATCTCTAGACATTCAGAACAGGACAGAGACTATTTTGAGAGTCAAGAAGGTGCTGACCATGAGGAATTTTGTTCAAACTGTAGAAAGAAAATGTCAAGAAATGTAGACAGAGGCAAATGCCTTCAAACAGAAATTTGCAGTATTATAGAGCAAAGGTTTACCCAGCCTATTCACTAGCAATGGGAGGCTGTTAAAATAGGAACAATATGCTCACAGGCTAAATACCTATGTTACCAATCACATTACAACATCATCAAGTAGCTTAGAAGAGACAATGCCTCCCTCTAGACAAAGTTTATATGATAAATTGGAAAATTTGTTTTTTATTGAGCATGAGATAACACATCTCTTTGAAGTCCAGCCAAATTATTACAGGTATACTGAAGCTAATGAGACATTGATTAAACTGAAAAAGCATCAATTACCAACATATCAATGGTGGCAGAGCATGCTGGAGGTCTTGCCAAGGTAGTTTGATTCTCCTTTTTGTAAATTATTTGCATTCCAAGTAAATGGTAATATAAGGGTCTCCTATTAGAAAATCAAATCGACAAAGGATGGAACTCGCACTAAAAAGGAATCCAAACAAACTCAGGCATGATGGCAAGTGACAGCACATCAGGAATGCAAATCAGAGAAGTAGCCATCAACCGACTATTTGAGCCAAAAAGTCAACAATAACGAGACACCTAAAGCGGCCAGTACAACATAGTTATTTCTTCATTCATTTCGGCACGGTTTTCCACATCAGTTATTGCCCCTGCCAAAGTAGATGGATAAATTTATTACTTGATATTTTCCTACGGGATATTTTGTAAAATTCTTATAAGTACTTTCTCAAGATATGTATTGTTGCTGGCTGGTGAAAGTCATTCTGGACCTACTCTGTAAATGTTTGAGAACTCTTTCTGAAATAAAAATGCTAGAATGTTGTGTTGGTGAACTTGTTGGTTATGGAATCAATGGCAGAAGGATATATTGCAGAATTCTCGTGTTAACACATGGACCAATAAGTCTTCTTTACTCTTATTTTACTATATGTGTGTTTATTTATCATCTAAATATCATGTTATAAGTTATAGGAAAAAAGGATAACCCAGAATTTACTTTGATGTACTCTGTGTTCAATTCCTGTAATTTCTTTATGTTTTCCACAGGACTAGCATAGGCAAGAATTCTTGACTGCTCTTGTCTCCCTGGTTCTTCCACTCTAAATATCATCAAGGAATTCTTAACTGCTCCCTGATAATGTTTACCCAATTTCCCTCTGTTAACATAATGAAAGATTCTTGATTGCCTTTCATTCCTTGACTTCATTTCATCTTAATTCAGCTTGAAATTTGTTCTGTGTTTAACTATCTTGCTCTGTAGTTTTCCTATTGCCAAAGGAACCATACCCAGAGGTTTATTTCCATTAGAATCCATCAACCCAATGGTCTAAACTTCTCTCAATTTATAGCCTTGTTCTACTGAATGTCATCTTCCAAACACCAAACAAAACTTGTGCTTTATAACTAGCCTAACATATAATCAAACAAATTTAAATCACAAAGAGAGAGCCCTCTCTGGTTGCAGATTGGCTAGGATCTGCAGCTAAAAGATTGGTTAGTGGTTACCTCAGCCGTATTCCCTTCTGGAGGTAGGGAACAACCTGAGCGATAACAGGCTAATTTTTCATGATTTTTCCAAAAAAAAAAAAGATTCGCCAATTTCCATTTTTTCTAAAAATGGTTGGCCCAAATTTTACAATATAAAATTATTTTACCTTAAAAATAGAAAACATTATGATGATGATGATGATGATGATGATGATGATAGTGGTTACCGTCCACTGAGACCAAATTGGTCTATCGGACCTATAATATTTTTAGTTTTTAATTGTATGGCTCCTCGTCTTTCTTGGCGAGATTGGTGTTGTAGCTTTCTTTTTTTTCTCTACGGTCTTCCAACTTCCTTTATCTTGCATCTCCTTCATCTCTTCTAGTTCTTGGGACATTGGTGTCTTAGCTTCGCGATCTATTGTGTTCATCCTTTTGAAGATAGTCGGAGAAGAAGTTTGGTCTAGGAGATCTGCTTGGCTGTTAAATGAAGATTTATTTTGTATGGTATTTGAATCTTCATCACTGTTGATGCTTGAGGGGTCGTTGAGTGCACTTTTTTGCTGTTGGGCAGGGCTTTCTCCATGCTTGTCGTGAGAGTTGTTTCTGTCTTGCCCAATTTCTTGTGATTCAGAGTTTTCTCTAGAGTATTCTTCTTTGATGACAGTGTAGTGTTCTTTTTGTGCTCCTTCCCACCAAGTAGATCTGTGGTGGTTTTTTCTACCGGGATTTTTCTGGGAGGCTTTTGAGCAATTTTTGGCTAGATGGCCTGTCTCAAAGCACGATCGACATCGAAAGAGGACACTCTCATAATCAAGTTTCTGGTTCCATACATAATCTTTACTTGTTAGGTTTATTTCCGCTGGAAATCCGGCACTGAAGTCCATTTCCACACAAATGCGTGCATAGGTGGTTCTGGCATATTCCTCTGTTTCTGGGCACCTGCAGTAAAATTTCCCAATTGCATTTCCAATGGCTTTTAGCGAGGAGAGATTCCAGAGATGCAAGGGTAAGCTTGGCAATATCACCCAAACTGGTGCTGAGGTTATCACTGTTGTTGATGGATCGAACACTGGGTACCATGGCTTCATGAATAGGCCTGATTTTTCCCAAAACCAAGGGCCGGAATCTAGAATGCATTGTCTGCTTTCAGGGTTTTCAAAATCTATTATAAAGAAACCTCTAGCACAGGGGTAGATATTAATTTCATTAGAAATGACAGGCTTCCATACCTCCGAGATCCAATTGTGAAGAGCTATTAGCCGCGGCCATAAACCATTGAATCAACAAATTAGGGCACTTTCAGAAAACTTCAAAGCCTCATCGAGTGAGGCCTGGACCACCTGGATAGTGGGCGCTGGGGCTTCAGTGACAATATGGGCAAGAGCTTGCCCTCCAAAAGCAGACGACACTGAGCCAGCAGCTATTTTCGCGAAAGTGGGAGCCATATTTTACTTGCCGCACCCTAGCCCCTCAACTCCCTTCTCAACAGAAGTGGCACCAACGACGGCAACTAAAACTCTAGTCACCTTTACGACCCACCGAAGTGTTGCATCCCTAGAGCCCAGCCGCAGAGAAATATGTGGAATAGATCTGAGGAAAAGAACCGAAATGGATTTGCAAAAGAGATCTGGACGGTGAACCGAAAGAGATCTGATGTCAATAATCCAACGAAAACCATACGAAAACCAGCGAAAACCAAAGCAGCAGGGCTGCAGCTCTAGAGCCCAGCCGCAGAGAAAAGGGGATCGACCATGTGCACGAGATATAGCGTTGCTTGACCACGTCCTGCAGACGGCAGAGGGGCAGCACTGTCTCAATGAATTCAATGTTCAGTTTGTATTCAGAAACTCAAACGGCGGAGAGGGGCGATCTGGAGCCGCAGAAGAGGGGCGATCTGGGGCGAACTGGAGCCGCAGAAGAGCGATCTGGGCGAACTGGAGCCGCAGAAGAGCGATCTGGAGCCGCAGAAGAGGGGCGATCTGGGTGCACGAGCATACCCACTTTACAAGTCAGTTGGGAAGAACTAACCCCAAAACATTCATAAGTTTGTAACGTGAAAAAAGTTAGATAACAGAACTTGAGTAACGAAAATATTTCCATCAACCAACTTCCCATTAATTAAAATATATATATATATTATAATTACACATATATAATTTATTTATTATATATATATATATATATAATATATAATATAAATTTACACTATTATATATTATTATATAATATATTACCACATATATTCAACATTAATTTTTTGTGTTACCAATTTGAAAACTATAACTTATAACATATATTTATGTTGTTTATCACTTCTATCACTTCAAACCATTATAATCTTAAAACTATCACTTCAATTTTGAAAATATGATAAAGAATAAATTTTAAATTTTACAAAATATGATTTTAAAAATTTTTGTGCCTATCAAATTGCAAAAACAAAAACATATTTAAATCAATCAATTAAATAGGTTGTGGACCTTTTTGTAATCTTCGTTGAAAACGAGAAAATATATATATTCGTTTCAAAAAAGCATTATTGAATACCATAAAGATACTCGTAATCATTTCATTTAATAATATTCTAAGTTCAAAAAAAATTAAATATTCCTAGTCATTAGATCTAAAAGGTGTATGCACATTTTTATAGTCTTCCGGTAATAAATAGGAAATTACATGGAGTTCAAATAGTTCGCTGGATGGTAAACATGTTTATATAAATAATAAATTTAAAATATAAAAAATTAAATATATAAAAATAAGTATATTTAAGATTGAATTATAATTAAGTTTTATAAAAGAATTAACGTTAAATAATTTTAAAGTAATAAATATTGTTAGATTTAAGATTTTTGTGATTTGTAATGTAGAAGTTAGTTTTTTGAATTAATCACATCGTTAGGATTGGGTCGACGTTTCAAACCAACTAATGTGGTTCATCCTCAGAGCAAAGTGAGAAATCAATTAAATATTGTGAAATGAGTATATGGGTTTAAATTGTTATTTGGTTTCAAATTATGATTTAAAATTATTTTTAATAGTTAAAATTTCGTTAAGGATAATAGTTTGAGTGGTAGTTAGCGAGTTTAATATTCTTTTTATTTGGGTTCTATTCTCCAAAGACGCTCTAGTATATGTGGCAAAAAATTGAACAAGTTGAAAATTGTGACGAGTGATTCTTATAAGTCCAAAGGAGTAGGATTATTTGAATATCTTGATATTGAGGTGAATAGTGGCATTCGTTGTTATTTGATCATATGTCTTGCCCAAAACAATCCTATGAAGTCACTGATTCACCAATTACCATGAAAAAAAGAAGAAGTTAAAATTTCATTTTTTTTAAAGTAATGAAATATGTTAATGTCCAAAAATTTAGAGGTATGTGGTAGGATTGGAAGTCATCCCCTTTATGGATAACTACATGTTATTTTGGATGGCCAAGTGTCACAACCCTAGGGGCTCTGCACCATTATGAGGCACTTTGGTGGGCGCACCACGATGTGTCAAGCGTGTAGCACCGACTTGTTTTGTAACTCCTTAGTGTAGTGCAGGGTTACTCCACCCGAATTATGGCTTACAATAATCTTAATTGTATAGTCTCTATATTATCATTTACTTAGCAGAAAATCATAACCCTTCAATATGGTGCAAGTAATTCTTATTTTCACTCTACTTGAGTTAACCTCCATTCATAAATCATTCATGAGCAATACGTAAAGATATCACATCATCATCAGTACAATTACACATGCACAAATTTATATGAAATGGCCCTCCAACCTTCCGCTTTTATAGAGAATCACAAGTTACATCAAAACACAAGATAATGGCTTTGTCTCACAAAGTACAATGCCAAAACCCACAAGCAAATACAAAGAGAAACATGTTCACCCAATTTTGCACTATGTGAATCACCCTTGACCCGACTTGGCTTGACTTCGATTTGTTTGTCTCTTTTGCTTGGGGTATACCCTACCACAAACCCACCCAAGCTACCTTTCTACTCCTCGGCTTTGATTCCACTCTCACACTTTGTTGTCCTGTAATTTGAACTCCTTTTTATGACCCAAGCTCGTCTTACCTCTTGCGACTTCATTCTTCATTGGTTTCCTTCCTCCTCATGCACTTTCCTTTACTTATACGGCACTCGGTGATAACATGACTTCCCTTCAAGACCCTAAACTTCGATTAGGGTTAGCTCGTCACTTATATAATGTCACTTCAATCAAGTAGCAAGACACTTTGTTGTGGAGAAAACAATTGAACTGCATCTTTAAAAGAAGCAGGATGATGTAAACCTAAGATTTGGTGGCATACATGTAAGCCCGATAGTTTAACTATTATTGCATGAGCAGACCTACCCTACAAGTCAACTAAAAAAACTAACCCTAAAGCATTCATAAGCTTGCAATGTAAAAAAAATCAAGTAACGGAACCTAAATAACCGAAATATTTCCATCAACCAACTTCCCATTAATTAAAAATTATTATATAATATATATATATATATTAGTTATATATATTTAATTTCATATTCAGAATTAATATTTTTGTGTAACTATTGAAAATATAGACTTATAACCTATATATTATATTTATTATGTATTTATCACTTCTTCCTTCAACCATTAAATCTTAAAACTATCACTTCAATTTTAAAACATGATAGAAATAATTTTAATTTTAAATATGATTAAAATCTTTGTGCTTATCAAATTTGCAAAAACAAAAACATATTTAAAATCAATCAGTTAAATAGTATGTGGACCTTTTTGTAATCTTCGTTAAAAACGAGAATATATATATTATTGAATGTATGACAAAGACCATAAAGATACTCGTAATCATTACATTTAATAATATTCTAAGTTCAAAAACAAATATTTCTAATCATTAGATCTAAAAGGTATATGCACATTTTTATAATCTTCCGTGGCAATAAATAGGAAATTACATAATTGGAGTTCAAATAGTTCGCTGGATGGTAAACATGTTTATATAAATAATAAATTTAAAATATATAAACAATAAGTATTTAAGATTATTATAATTAATTTTTATAAAGGAAATTAATGTTAAATTATTTTAAATATTATCTGATTTTTTAAGTGATAAATGTGGAAATAATGGTATGTTGTTTAAATTGTTATTTGTTTTTAAATTATTTATAAATTATTTTTAATAGTTAAATTTTATTAAGGATAATAGTTTGAGTGGTAGTTAGTGAGTTTAATATTTTTTTTATTTGGGTTTTATTTTCCAAAAACAATTTAGTATATGTGGCGAAAAATTGAACAAGTTGAAAATCGTGACAAGTAATTCTTATAAGCCCAAAGGGACAAGATTATTTGAATATCTTGATATTGAGGTGAATAGTAGCATTCGTTTTGATTTGATCCTATGTCTTGCCCAAAACAATCCTACGAAGTTACCAATTCACCAATTACCATGAAAAAAAATTCATTTTTTTTTTAAGTAAGGAAATATGATAGTGGCCAAAAATTTAGAGGTATATGGTAGGATTGGAAGTCATCCCCTTTATGGATAACTACATGTTATTTTGGATGGCCAAGTGTCACAACCCTAGGAGCTCTGCACAATTATGAGGCACTTTGATGGGTGCACCGCGATGCGTCAAGCGTGCAACACCGACTTGTTTTGCAACTCCTTAGTGTAGTGCTGGGTTAGTCCACGCGGATTATGCCTCGCAATAATCTTAGTTGTATAGTCTCTATATTATCACTTACTTAGCAGAAGATCATAACCCTTCAATATGGTACAAGTAATTCTTATTTTCACTCTACTTTAGTTAACCTCCATTCATAAATCATTCATGAGCAATATGTAAAGATATCACATCATCATCAATACAATTACACATGCACAAATTTATATGAAATGGCCCTCCAACCTTCTTCTTTTATAGAGAATCACAAATTACATCAAAACATGAGATAACAGCTTTGTCTCACAAAGTACAATGTCAAAACCCACAAGCAAATACAAAAAGAAACATATTCACCCAATTTTTCCCTATGTGAATCACCCTTGACCTGACTCAGATCAACTTTGGTTTGTTTGTCTATTTTGCTTGGGGTCTGCCCTACCACAGACCCACCCAAGCTACCTTTCTACTCCTCAGCTTTGATCCCACTCTCACACTTTGTCCTCTTGTAATTTGAACTCCTTTTTATGACCAATCTCGTCTTACCTCTTGCAAGTTCGTTTTTCATTGGTTTCCTTCCTCCTCATGCACTTTCCTTTACTTATATGGCACTTAGTTATAACATGACTTCCCTTCAGGACCCTAAACTTTGATTAGGGTCAGCTCATCACTTATATAATGTCACTCCACTTTGTGGTGTGACTCCACTCCTCGTCCCTATCATTTTGGTTTAGGTCAATTTGTAGCTCCACAATGTGACTTCATTTTGAGCTGATCTCCCATCGTTCCACCTATCCTTCACTTTTTATGCCCACAACTCAGCCACCATAATTGTTCACCCGTCACTCGGACCCACAACACCCCAAGCCAACATGTGTGCTTGGTTAAATGAAACTCGGTCAACTTGTCTCGGGTTGCATGTATTGGTCATGTTGCACCCTTGTGGCTCTCGTGCCACTAAGCTCATATGCGAAGAAATCCCAACTTTGGTTTTTTTACATGGCATGTTGGTGCGCTCTTTCCCAACCTTCTCTTTTGTTGCATTGCTTGCGATGTCTTTGTTGTAAATCTTGTGATCGACTTGTCACCCATGATGTGGGCCTCGGTTAAAGGTGTGCCCAAATATAGGTACTAACATCCTCCCCCACTCAAAATTATTGTTTTCCTAGCAATAGTCTAGTCATAACCCTCTAATCATATTCCACTCGATATCGACATTATGATGTATAACTTCTATAGATGATGTCTCTAACTAGATATTTGGAAATCACCTCTACATATCACCATGTGTCGAATCCCCTCATATCACTCAGCTAATCAAGTAGCTAATATAATCATCGCACCAAGCTCCATAAGAACCCATGACTCATAGGTCAATATCCTTGACTTCAGATCATCCAAGCTCATTAATCTCCCTACTATAGAGGTACCACCCTAGGCACCCCCATGATCGTAGCTCACCATCCAACTGCAACACTGAGCCCTCTACTCATGGATTAATGTGATGAAAAGAAGTGGCAGTCATCATGACCCCCACTTGCAACCCTCATCTTCTTGCCTTGAAGCATCCCTCCAAAATTCCTTGTCACATATATCAACAAATGGGGATAGGATCCAATCTTTCCCTCTACCTCCTCAATAAATCTCTCTAGCTCAAGGTCTCATGCCCATCCTTTAGGGCTTAATATCAATGTATCATCTCTCTCCTTGGCCTCAAGATACCAAGGCACACTTCCTTGATCATAGCTTAAAATCGTTGATGACATCACAGTTTCCCCTTTCTGCCCCAAACTACTTATTCTCCTCTCCAACTTCTCTATCATGTTTGTAAGAGCAAAAACAATATCCACATGTTGTGAGAGAATAGACTATGCCTTAGTGTTGCTCATATCTCCACATGTAGCTCCACAAAAATAGTGTTCACCCTCGAATATGGTAGCCATCTTAACTACTACAATCAAGTCTCTGCTCTGATATTGAGAAGTCCACACTACTTGCACCATCCTTATTTTCACTACATCTTATTGCTCTAAATAAACCACCTTTTGCTTGATGGGGCAATTCCTTGCCAATTGATCTTCTCCAATATAGATCCAACACGGCATGGGCCTCTTCTCCTTGGATGTACCTACTTCTTTGCTTCTTTGGAAGCCTTCCTCTTTTCTTGGTCCTTCTTCTTCCTGCTTTTATCACTCTGCACTTCCTCCTTGTCCTTTCAATCTATTTGGTAGTCTAGGAGCTTCTTTATTGTAATGATGGCTTCTGCAAGAGTTTGGACACCCTGCTTCATGAATTCCTTCTTTGCTCGTGGCTAGATATTTGTGATGATAAGTTATACATCCAGTCTTTATCATGCATGTCTCTAATTTACAACATAAGACCTGAGAATTCCTTAATGTAGGCTTATATCTTCCTAATATGCTTCAACTCCTTCATATGATCCCTTGCCACCCATTCTTGATTCCCTAGTCCAAATTGTCCATACAAAGTTACTTTCAGCTTTGTCTAAGTCAATATATTATCTGTGATGCAACCAACTATTAAACCTTCAACTTAGGTCCTCCACTAAATGTTTGTTGTTCCTACGAGATACATGGTTTGTTCATCGACCTTCATATCTTCAGAACACCGTTTCATTCATTCAAGCATTTGCTTCAAATCACAATAGAAATTCCCAAGTAGTTTAGCACTTCTAGTTTCATCGTACATATTTGGTTCTTTCAACTCCATCCTCATAGATGAATTGGTCAAACTCTACAATATGGCCTACTTCAATACTTCTATAGTGTAAGATTAGTATTTTGTGAATGATATAAGAGACATCACCTAATATTCCAAGTATTCATCTGATCCTCATGATCCTGGGCCTATCTTACTACATAATCAATAGAATAGGAACATGCTTCAATAACTCCCTTCATATCATGGATCTCTACTCGAATCTCTTCAAATTCTTTTCCATGGTCTTCTATAGTGTCTACCATCCTTTCCAAGCTTATTTCAACATCTTGGACTCTATATGTCAATTCCACCTCTTCTTGGCCCACTGGGTTAGGCCTAGTGTTCACCATTCTAACATGCTTCTTTCAGACTTCATATGTGACCTTGAGAAGGCTCACTTCAATTTCCTCGAATGTAACCTATACCAAGAACCAACTTGCAAAAAAAATAATTTAAAAATAAATAAATTCCCACCTAACAATCGATTATTGAAGCCCCTTCCCCAATAACCTACAAGACAAAAATGCGACTGTATCTACAATATTCTTCCATATGTGCTTTTTCTTTTGAGGTAACTGCAAACCTACTTCACACCTATTTAGATCCTTGCATGGACCTCTAGTTATGCTTCTTTTGATACCACCTTTGTGCGATAAAGAAATTCGCCTATGCTTGGTGTCAGTTTTGATACCACCTGTCATGACCCTTGGGGCTCCACACAGTTACAAGGCAGTTGATGGGTGCATCGTGATCCTTGTGGATCCCTCAAGCATATGGCATCGATGTGTTTGCAACTACTTAATGTAGTGCAGAGTTAATCCACCTATACTACGCCTCACAATAAGCTTACTTATATAATCTCTATATTATCAAATACTTAGCATAATATCATAATCCTTTAATATAGATGAAGTAATTATTATTGTCACTCTACTTCAGTTAGCTTCCATTCATTAATCATTCATGAGAAATAGGTAAAGACATCACAACATCATTAATACAATTACACATGCACAATTTTATATGAAACGACCCTTAGACCTTCTACTTTCATAGAGAAACACAAGATACATCAAACCCTAAGACAATGGTTTTATTACACATAGTATAATGCCAAAACCGACAAGAAAATACAAAGAGAAACTTACTTGCATGATTCCACCCTATGTGGGTTACCTTGCACCTAACTCGACTTGACCTTGGTTTGGTCCTCTCTTTTGCTTGGGGTCTGCCCTGCCACAGACCTAGCTCGAGCTACCTTTCTCATCCTCAACTTCAATCCTACTCTCACACTTCATCCTCTTATTATTTGAATTCCTTCTTATGACCCAATCTCGTCTTACTTCTTAAAAGTTGGTTATTTATCGGTTTCCTTCCTCCTCGTGCACTTTCCTTTACTTATATGGCACTTGGTTATAATATGACTTCCCTCCATGGCCCTACACTTCGGTTAGGGTCAACTTATCACTTATGTAATGAAACAATGCTTTGTTATGTGAATCCTCTCCTTGGCCCTACCGTTTTGATTTGGGTCATCTTGTTGCTCCACAACATGACTTTTGGTTGGGCCAACCTCTTGTCATTCCACCCACCCTTCACTTTTCCCATCCACATCTTAGCCACCATACCTACTAGCTTGCCCACTACTTGACCACCATACATGTTCACCCATTGCTCGAACACACATCACCCTGGGACGACATGTGCACTAGGTTAAATGACACTCAGTCAACTTGTCTCGAGGTCACATGTCTTGGTCGTGCCACACCGTTGTGGCACTCATGACACCAAGCCCATATGTGAAGAAATCCCAGCTTTAGTTTTTCAACTCCCATTTTGGCATGCTCTTGCTTAACCTTCTCTTTCTATGCATTTCTTATGATATATTTGTCACAAATCTTGTAATGGGGATGTCT
>APFE030182906.1:0-11107 GCA_000404065.3 Pinus taeda | reverse complement strand
GACATATCAAATCTTAGTGAGGAAAACATTTTTTCAAGTTCTAAATTATAATAGTGGTTTGCACCCTAAAATATTTGATACCTCTTGATGCATGCTTGTTCTATACTTAATATGGATCTATATTGGTATTATTAGAAACCATTATATATCCATATTAACTTCAAATCTACCAAACATTCAAATGAATCAAATCTCTCGACATGCAAACCTTTCCTCAAGTTTTTCACTCAAAAATAGGTTTGCCTCTTAAGATTTTTGATCCCTCTCTATGCTTGGTACATTTGAAGTTAAGATGGATCTATGATAGTAATTAATTACAAAGTTAAACTTTATCATTTCCATTTTTCCATGTTATATTTGGAAATGGTGCCTACTTGCTACAAAGAGGTAGTAAGATCCCTCTAGAAATTCGATACCATTTGGATAGTGTTTCGAATTCCCCTCTGTAGAGTCAAAGGAAGTGTGCAATATCTAATAGGAGAAAGAGAATGGGTAAGGAAATGAAGGTAATATGTGTCAATTCTATTTAATTAATTTCTACTAACCAACCTCTTGAAGATTAACTAGTCTACCATTTGCAAGAGGGATGGAGAGGGAGACTGTTGAGCATGACAGAAGGTATGTAATTGCCACTTATTTCATTATCTTTTCCTTTCATTCATAACTTCTTTAAATTATGAAATGGGCATATGGTGAAAGATTATGATAAAGTTTAGAATATTTGTGAGTAACATAAAATGACTAATTATTACCTTTTCCTATGCAAAAAAGGAAGAAAATAGAAGATCGCCATTCCAAAGGAAAAGACAAGACGAAATCAACTGTTGTCCCTTTGACAGGGAACCGCATCCAAACAAGGCAATCCAGATCGAAGCGTATGAGCCAGGAAAAGGAAGAGGAGATACCAAATTAGCGCAAGAGAACAAAGAGATAACTGAGAAATAATGGTATGGCAAATCCCTCAGGATCGTTTGATCCTGAGGGATCGCTACCCTAGAGAATATCTGCATCTTTGGTATTTCCACCCAACAGCTATAAAAAGGGACAACGTTGCTAGCCCAAGGGGCGGATTATTGTTGTTTTATGAAATTCATTGTTGTAACTTAAACTTTGATCATCGAATCTTTTTAAAGAGTGATTACTGTAACTCTGTTTTGATGATTAATACATAAATTATGTTGTCTTTTTGTCTTTGATTCTGGAGTAACCACAACAGTGCGTCCCTGGAGGCTAAGGGCCCGGCCGTGGTGGATCACTTGCTTCATGTACCATTATTTTCCAATTCCAAGTCGTGTGTGGTTTGATTCCTTTTATTTGCTTTGTTCAGTAATCTATTGTTCCTTATTATCTCATTTATTGGCTATGTTGTATTTCATTTATATTTGAATAGTAAGGTTATCCTCTGTAATTGGAATGTTATGCTGTTCATTCTAAATTTGTATCGCATTGTCATTCCTTTACATATTGATATCATTGTATAACATTGTTGTTCCTTACAGATTACCATTATTGTTCGTTCACAAAGTAACAGTGCTGTGTATTTATAAATCGGTACTATTGTCTATTTATCTACAGTTTACCTCCAAGTATGATTGTTGTTCATTGGGATTGTTGTTCCATGGTAACTGTAATTACTGTTTCTTCAAAACCGTGATTAATATTTGTTATGCCGAAACCTATATTACTGCTTCCTTCAGTATAGATGCGATGTGTGTAACATTCAATTTAGTTTGCTATGTGTTTACATTTGATTCAGGTTGTTGCTCAACATTTCATAACTTATTTTAGTTTGTTGTTCCATTTTCGGTTTGTTGTTCGAATCATTTCTGAGGTAAAGATTATTGCTTAATCCCTTTAGATTATGATTCATTTCCGTAGGTTAAAGCCTTGTTGTTCAATGTTTTTAAATAGATTAGTTGTTGTTCCCTTTTTTTTCGATTGAATTATCATTTCAAGTAATTGCTTCAGTGCGAATAGAATGATCTGAAACTATAGTGAACCTTGACTAGTGCTCTCCAGTTCCTAGATTGATGATCTTCTCCTTGATTGCTTTTCAATTGCATCAGTTTACAAAGGGAAGTGTTGTAGTTTCTTAAATGAATGATCTAGTTACAAAGCATTTCAAGTTCTTGTCATAACATTTAGATTTTGTTTTCAACATTTATTTACTTTTGCAATAGCACTATATTACTAGCATTACTCTCGACAAGTGACTGCCTCAAACTGAGTACACTCTTTGAGATAGCAAATCGTACCTGGATTGATAATTAATGTAGGGTAAATAGAGGTGAAAAATACCATTTTTACTACTTGACATTTTGGCGCCGTTGCTGGGGAAGAGTGTAGCCATTTGTTTCTTTTCATAGTAGTGTAAGTACCTGCTAGGAGAGAAATGGGTTTTAAAAATGGAAGGTAAGGACCTACGTACGAAGCATGTAACAGCCCTGCTCCCCTACCCGCTTTCCTGCAGATTTGCTGTTATTTTGGGTGGAAATCAGCATTTGATTTGTGTGCATGACTAAGTAGAAAAATCCTGAAAAGAATCCTAAACCACTACCCAAGCCTGATAAAGCTAAGGGGCCAGTGACCCTTGGCTGATCGACCTTTATAGACGAAATCCTCAAAAAAGCATAATCTCAGCCTTTAGTAGGACCTAGAAAAGTTGCTTCTAGACAACCTACTAGTTCCCTTCAGGCCACAAGATCACCATCTGTAGCCTTTGCTGAGGTGCACAGCCAAACTGAGGAGTAAGATTTTCAAAAAATTGAGAATTCTAGCCCAAAATCATTGCAAGAAGGGAACCTTAGTAATTTCTGTGAAGGGAGAGGAGAAACAGGGGAAACTGAAGAACCAAGATTTCCTCTTGGAATAATTCAGCGATTAAGTAGCCCAGATAAGGGAAGTGCCGCAAAAATCATCCAGAATGAAGTTGAAGAACCTTAAGAGCTAAAATCCCCCCCAGACATTAGGAACTCTCATCATCCCAGACAAAGGAAGTGTTGTTAAGACCATTCCTATTAAGGCCATCCCTGCTCCATCTAACCAACCTAAGAATACCCTCCTAGAAATTCCAGAAGGTTATTGGCACATATTTGACCAAATGGCCCAAAACCAACCAAACATCCAAACCTCCACACTGCAATATCCCATTGTACATACTGCAGTCAATGCACCTATGAAGGCAATTCCTCTCCAGCATATCCCTACATTTCATGGCCTAAAATCGGAAGACCTAGATGCATTTTTGTTTGAATTTGATGTGTTGTGTAGAGGATATGACTATACCACCGACCCCCAAAAGCTGAAACTATTTCCCTCTACATTGAAAGGAGCTACTTTACGATGGTTTATGGGGTTGGGTGGAGCTGTTATAAATGATTGGGATTAGATTAAAGGTGCTTTACTAAAGAAATATCAGGATTATTGTAGATCTAGAGAGTTAAAAGATGAAATATTTCAGATGGTAGCTAGACCTAATGAAACACTAGAAGAATATGTTGAACATTTTTAGTATAATCTTCAAAGATCCCCTTATGCATCATTACCCTTACCTGACAATGTATTAAAAACAACATTAATTAAAGGTATGAAGGAACAATGGATTGAAACACTAAATATTATGGGAAAAGGAGACATCTATCAAGAAGATTTTGTTAACATCATTGATTTATGTATCAGGAGCTCACAAGGAAGCACAAGGCTAAAACCAGCAGAACATGACAGGTTTACAAGGGATAACAAGATCTCTGGAGAAGGAGTAACTCGCGCAGAAATTGGAAATTTATTAGAAAATTTCAAAACTGATATATTGGGGGCTTTAACAATGCAGCTCGATATTATGAAATCCAAACAGAAACAAGCAGAGGCAAAGCAAAATTTGGCAATATTATGTCCTAGATGTAGAAAGAAACACAACCACAAAGAGTGCCCACTAGATGCGGTTCAAGTTTGCGCCATTTGTACAAAAGACCACTCTATAGAGAGTTATCCCTCACTTCTTGGTTTGAAAGCAGTATACAAAGAAGCAGAAGAAGAACCAGAACTAGTGTACCTACTTAATCAGCGTCGTCAATGGCAGTCACGACAATCAGGTATGTTCCCCGATCCAACTTCTTCTTTCCAACCTCCACGGTATCATGCTCAGCAATATAATACAATGTGGCAAAATCAACCACCCTTCTCAAATTGGTCACAACAACCATTTCCTTCATCATCTCTATGGCTGAATCAAGCAAGCCAATCTAATTGGCCAAATTTTCTCTACGCCCCACCATAGTGGCAAAATAATGCATATCCAGCACAATGGTCCCCTCCCACTTCGTAGAGTCAAGCCTGGCAGACAAACTGGAAAAGACCGATGAATCAACCAGTAGGAACCATTCCACTTCCTCAACCTACACTGCTAGCACTATAACAAAATTCCCAGTCCAATTTAAGACCGTAACTGCCAGCCCAACCCAACCCGAACCCAAATAATAGACCGATCCAATCTGTTCAAATAATTGAAATACCAGAGCTAGAAACTCGTTTAAGGGAGTGCAACAACCTTCAATTAAGGTCTGGGCACATTATAAAGACCGAGTGAGATAAAAATGTTCAAGTTGAAAATCAGTTACCCACGGAACAACCATTACAAGAAGAAGATGTGGTCAGAAAACAGACTCATGACCAAGCAACCACATCTTCTCCCCCATTCCCAGAACGATTAATTATACCATGTCCTATAGAACATCCTGACTTTGATATTCTAGGAGAACTTAAGAATTTGTATATAAAAATCTCACTCCTCCAATCTATCCAAGATATCCCAATATACGCAAAGATTATCAAATATCTATGTATTAAAAAACCAAGGAGGAGAATAACAAATAACCCAACAGTCCAAGTAGTTGGCACTTTATCTAACCTGTTATCAGGAAGAGAAACACCTATCAAATATGAAGACCCAGGAAATCCAATAGTGACAGTGCAAATCAATGGACAAATCTTTTCAAATGCCTTAGTTGATTTAGGGGCTACAAGTAATATCTTAACAACCACCACTTGTCAAAAACTGGGCATTACATCAATAGAACCAACTTCCACTTTATTAGAACTGGCTGACCAATCAGTGGTTAGGCTGGAAGGCACACTACATGTTGTCATGGTATCCGTTTATTCCTGGGAATATCCTGCCAACTTTCTGATAATAAATCCCAAAAATCGACTTGATGGACATTCGTTAATTTTAGGCAGACCTTGGATTGCAACTGTTGATGCTTATATTGGCTGGCAACAAGGCAGTATGACCATAACTAGAGGGAGTAACATCAAGAATCTAGCTCTATACCCTCTAGCCCAGCCAAGTGCAACAATAATAAAAACTAAAAAACATCATGTATCATACCTTACCGAAAACATTAGATCCCCATTAACTATAGAAGATGCCCTCGATTTCAAAGATCAAATAGAGGATGACATTATTAACAACTTTATTAACCAAACTGAAGCCAGATCCCACGTACAATGTCACTTGATAGAAGCAGCATTTGATAATGAATTGGAAGAATATACTGTCAAAAACACTCATGATCAAACAATACCTACTACCTCTGTTTCAAATAGCAAAACTATAGAGACTGAGCCAGGAAAAAATTTAAACATCAATAATAACCTGACTCCTGAACAAGTAGACAAGTTGATCCAACTATTGACAAAATACAAGGAAGCATTTGCATGGGATTATCCAGACATGAAGGGAATCGATCCCCAGCTATGTACACACCACATTTATACAGAAAAATATGCGAGACCTGTTTTCCAACCCCAAAGAAGACTTAACCCTCATCTAAAAGACATTGTGAAAGTTGAACTACAAAAACTTTTAGATGTAAACTTTATTTATCCCATATCCGATAGCAAATCGGTCTTTCCGCTTGTAGTGGTGCCAAAGAAGAATGGAAAGTGGAGGATTTGTGTAGATTACAAAGAATTTAATAAAGCAACCCAGAAAGACCACTTTCCGCTTCCATTCATTGACTAGGTATTAGATACATTAGCAGGAAAGAAATTCTTTTCTTTCATGGATGGCTTCAGCGGATACAATCAAATTCAGATTGCCACTAAAGACCAAGACAAAACTACTTTTACCTATCCTTGGGGAACATTTGCCTACAGAGTTTTACCCTTTGGCCTATGCAATGTCCCTGCCACATTTCAAAGGGCTATCCTCAGCATCTTTTCAGATTTAATAAATGAAGGGCTTGAGGTATACATGGATGATTTCACACCATACGGAGATGATTTCGACCCAGTACTAGACACATTGGAAAAGGTGCTACAACGATGTATCGCCACCAGGCTCTGCTTGAGCCATGAAAAATGTTATATGATGATGATTGAAGGACTCATCCTAGGTCATTATATCTCAGCAGTTGGAATACAGGTAGATCCGGCCAAAATTCAAATAATTTTTTTAATACCTACTCCTACCACACAGACAGAGGTATGCAGTTTTCTTGGATTTTCTGGTTATTATAGGAGATTTGTAGAACATTTTTCTTAAATAGCTGCACCTCTATACACACTAACGGGGAATGTTGATTTTGTTTGGACAGATAAATGTGACCGTGCTTTTGAGCATCTAAAAAAGCTTGTGTCAACAGCCCCAGTGCTCAAAGGTCCAAATTGGGACCTGCCGTTTCAAATTTCATGAGATGATTCAGACACAGCTATTGGAGCAGTCCTTGGGCAGGAAGAAGACAAAAAAACCATTTGCAATCTATTATATTAGCAAGAATTTGTCTCCTGCTGAGTTGAACTATACTATTACTGAAAAATAAATTTGAGCTGTAATACATGCTGTAAATAAATTTAGGCATTATATCACTGGATATCCTGTTGTTTTATATACAGATCAGTCTTCCATAAAATATTTACCAAATAAACCAATTACAAATGGTAAAGTAACGAGATGGTTGATTTTTTTACAGGAATTCGACATCACAATAAAAGATCGACCTGGGAAAGAAAATCTTGTAGCTGATTTTCTCTCACGAATGCCAAAGCCAGTGGATGCAGCAGCAATCGAAGAGCAATTTCTAGATGAACATTTGTTCACTGTTACTGTCAAAACACCCTAGTACGCTGATGTTGCGAATTGTCTAGCAGTAGACAAATTACCAAAACATTTGACTCCCAATGAATGAAAACAGATTGTGTAGCGTAGTACCCAATTTTCTTGGATTGGGGGCTACCTATTTCATACAGGGGCAGATATGCACATTCGAAGATGCATCCGCGAAGATGAAATATTTGACATACTAAAAGCCTGTCATGACGGACTATGTGGCAGACATTTCACAGATCGAAGAAGTGGTCACAAAGTTCTGCAAACAGGGTATTACTGGCCCACAATCTTCAAAGATGCAAGGAAATTTGTTCAAGCTTGTGACAGTTGCCAAAGAGCAGGATGCCCTGGACAATTCGACGAAATGCCTTTGAACCCACAACTAGTCATTGAACCATTTGAGCATTGGGCACTCGATTTTGTTAGTCCAATCAACCCATCATCAAACCAGAAAACATATATTTTGGTAGCAACAGAATATGTGACCAAATGGGTTGAATCAGAGGCACTGCCAAGAGCTAGAGAGGATTTTTTCATTCATTTCCTGTTCTAGATATTTGCGCTATATGGCCTCCCAAGAGACATAATCACGGATGGGGGATCATAGTTTGCTGGTAATAAAATTGTTGCAACACTAAAAAACTATTATATTCAGCATAAAATTATCACTCCGTACCACCCACAAGAAAATGGCCAAGTAGAGAGCACGAATAAAGTAATAGAAGCAATACTAACAAAAACCATTGCATCACACAGATGCGATTGGGCTACAAGATTGCCAAAAGCCTTGTGGGCATACAAAACAACATGGAGAAACACTACCGGGTATTCACTATATCAGCTACTATTTGGAAAGGAACCCATCTTTCCAATAGAATTCGAAATACAAACCTTGAGAACAACACAAGAAGTTGGTCTAGATTTAAATGAGGCCCAGATTAATAGACTACAACAAATCAATGAGCTGGATGAAATCTGGCTCTCCACTCTTCAACATACTGCATCAATCCAAAAACAGAGAGCAAGATGGCACGACGCCCTCATCAAAAATAAAGTCTTCCGCGAAGGAGATTGGGCGCTCCTATACAATTCCAGGTTTCAGGATTTTCCAGGGAAACTTCAGACTCGCTGGCCGAGACCATATGAAATCCAGAAGGTGCATGATAATGGCACCATTACTTTAACCACCATTTATGGATTTGGAGATACCTTTAAGTCAAATGGCCACCGAGTTCGATTATACCGCACACCACTTACTTGGGAATCCTTCTACCAGCAACTCCAGGAAGACTTCGACATGCAGATTCTGGCTGAGGAAGAGAACTCTTCCTCACTTTTGGTTCACTAAGTGATTTGATTGCTTTTAAATTTTGTACATAATTCTTTTGTTTTGTTTGTGTAAATTACTTCTTGTATAGATTTCTGCATTTATGCAATTTTTGCATTATTGTTGTTCCTTTTCGAAGGAACAACGCTTTTGCATTTTGTTGTTCCTTTCGAAGGAACAACATTTCCACCATTTTGTTGTTCCTTTCCGAAGGATCAACACTTTTGCATTGTGTTGTTCCTTTCTGAAGGAACAACATTTCCGTCGTTTTTTTGTTCCTTACTAAAGGAACAACATTTCTGTATTTTTGTTGTTCCTTTCCGAAGGAACAACACTTTCATGTTTTGTTGTTCCTTTCCGAAGGAACAACACTTCTACATTTTTGTTGTTCCTTTCCAAAGGAAAGGAACAACATATTCGCATTCTTGTTGTTCCTTTCCGAAGGAACAACACTTTCATTTTTCTACTATTCCTTTCTAAAGGAACAACACTTTCATTTTCTGTTGTTCCTTTCCGAAGGAACAACACTTTCGTTTTTCTACTGTTCCTTTTCAAAGGAACAACACTTTTGTTTTTCTGTTGTTCCTCTCTGAAGGAACAACACTTTCGTTTTCTGTTGTTTCTTTCTGAAGGAACAACACTTTCGTTTTCTGTTGTTCCTTTCCGAAGTAACAACATTTTCATTTTCTGTTGTTCCTTTCCGAAAGAACAACACTTTCATTTTTTGTTGTTCCTTTCCGAAGGAACATCATTTTCACATTTTTTTGTTTGCACTTGCTTTCTTTACCATTCTAATCAAGAAACAGCAATTTCGATCAAGGAACAATAGTTCCAACCATGTTTTTTCCTTTTTTCTTACGGTCTTCGTGTGCAAATATTCTTTTGCTTTCCCTCTAAAGAAACAGTAGCTGTTCCATCTTGAGAACAACATTTTTGGAGTGCATTTTTCTTCCTTTTTTTGTATATGTGTTTTACCATTTGGAGGATTTTTTGTGAGTAATGGTCATTGAAGCACATCTATACATCTATGCAACAATACAAAAACTAAAGGATTCTGAAATCAACAAATCACATAAAAATCGTCATCTCTAGAAGAAATTGCTTTAAATTGATAAGAGAAAAGAGGAAAGGACACAACTATTGATCACCTTGATGTCATTATTTTACTAATACCAATATGATTTATTATTTTTATCATGATGGTTCTTCCTAAATCCCCATATTTCTCTTTGATCATTATTATTGAATAAGAATAAGGGCATATTTTTCTCTATTGAGATGTTTAGAATTCTTCCACCATCCCTACTATTAAGGAGTGTTGAACCACCCTCTGTATATAAATAGGAAAAGTTTTATATAAAAGAAAAGAAGAAAAATTGATTATCTATATGATTACTAACATGATTTATCAAATGAAGGATAGGGGGTCTCATCAAGAGCCAACCTACCATGATCATAAGGAAGAAAGTGAAGTGACATTTCCACTATGGCCACCACACTAGGGATATGATCCAAGAGGCACACCAGAAAAATAAAAATTCCTTGGAAGAGGAGGTCTCATCACGAGCCGACCTGCCCACCTTTCACTCCTTCCTAGTGAATGGCATTGTGATTCAGCTGGTTACCAAGTGATCACAATGGCCTCCATTTTGAAATTGCAACAGCACTTTCCTAAGCATACACAAAGGATTATGGTTCCAAGGGTGAAATAAACAACTCTGTCAAGGTTATGGACACCTGTCGGCAATAGAGCTCTGTTGATGGTATTGAAGTCATATTTCTTATACACCAATAGTAACTATAAAACCCTTCTTCTTATATCTTTATAAGTGGTTCAAATGAGATTATGTATATAACCCTTTTGAACCTTTGAATACATGAAAATCATTTACAAATCAATTATGATGGTAAAAGTTAATAATGATCGCATAAGAACCTTTATTCATGTCAGATGTCATATCCTCCAGTTCTCACATCATATCATGACATTTCCATATTTATTAGCGATTCTATCATACGCCTCGATTTCAGTAATCCGCTCGTTTTTGTAAACATGGAATATCTCTATACGTTGTTCCTTTATTACTCTGTACTATGGCAATTCAGCACACTGCTCCTTTATTTGACGGCGGAGGACGACCTACCACATTACAGGGGGGCGTGGGTGATCCCCATAATTGCTGGCATATGTGTCAGCTCATCATTCAGAACAATTATGACTCGGGAATAGCAAGCTTAACGGTATTTTGCTTCCCAATATGCATGGCTTGCTGTTCTGAAGCCATTTCCGTGTTTTTCTCTACAAAAATTAGCAGTAAGTTAGAAATTTGAACAGCTTGCTGTTCCATTAACTTCTTTGTGCTTTCCTAACAGTGAGCTAAAAATTTGAACACCCTATTGTTCCATTATCGTCTCTATGTTTTTTATAGTGTGCTAAGCGTGAATAAGATGGGAGGAAGATCAATTCGCAGTGAGCCACAGGTGTTGATGGTCTCTGATGCTGCATGAGAAATCCTAGCAAGGGCAAGATGGATAGCTTACCTTAATCGTCTACAACAATCCAATGAGATGATGCTAATTGAGTTTCTGTAGAACTTGTAAGAAAATAATTCCATGGTGAGAGGGAGACAGATAGTGGTCATTGATGACATAATTGTAGAAGTTTCAGGACT
>APFE030182894.1:0-12019 GCA_000404065.3 Pinus taeda | reverse complement strand
GTATGGTTGTTGTTGTCATGCATGCGGTCATGGTATGTGTAGTTGATATGGTCATGCATTGATGCATGGACTCTATCTAGACTGGTGGTTACATGGTTATATGCTTATGTATTATGTCTATATGATATTATGATTATGTTATACATGTATCATGCTGATTTGATGATCTTGCAGATGAGCTATCCTCCCTGAATTATGCTAAGATACATTGGTTTTTTTGTAATTTGGTTTAGCTGACATAGTATGCCTTGCAGGAAAGAGATCAAAATGACTAGCAAGATGGTAGAGTACAAAGACTCTCCCTATGAATTAGATGAGTAGCGTAGTGTTGGGCACTCTTATGATTTGACAACCACATTGAGAAGCTTGAAGGAAGAAAGAAGTCGTTGTAAGGCAGGAAATGTCAAAATCATACAGACATAAGAGAAACAAGCAGATTTTAATGCTATACTTCTTCAAAGTTTGTCAGAATTGCAGCGACAAGGGCCACTATGGATCAGCCATGGATAAGAGGAAAAAACTAATGGGGCATATGCCATTAGGTCTCATGGTAGTTACAGGTCAAATAGATATGACACGGTTAGAGATGGAAGAGTGTTGGATACTTTGGATAGGATAGGTGATGGATATAGGTATTATTTTAGTTTTGGTTCTGATAAGCATCATGATTGTTATAGTTATCATCCTTACAGGGGGAGTGATAGGGGATACTTTCCAAATGAGTTTAAGAAAGAAAATCCACCTACTTTTGATGGAGATGTGAAGAATCCTGAACATGCAAAGGCTTGGATATTTGGGATGAAGAAATTCTTTGAGTTGCATGAGTACATAGATAATATGAAGGCCAAAATAGTTATCTTCAACCTGAGAGGTAAAGCATACATCTGGTGGGAAGATGTGAAGTAGGTTAGAGACATCAGGATATATGACTTGACTTGGCACAAGTTCTAGAGGCTTTTCAAGAAGTACTTGTCAGAAACGTACTATGAAAGTAGAATTCTATGAGCTAAAGATGGGATCAATGGCAGATGAAGAATACATGACTAAGTTCTTGGAACTATTGAGGTGTGTACAATATCTTAAAGATGAGAAGGCTAAAGTACAACTTGAGTATGATGAGCCTCGGTCACTTGAGGAAGTTATTGGGAAAATGAAGCATTACTATACTATCAAAGTGTAAGAATGAATCCCAGTAACGACGGAAACGAAAAAACAAAGGTAAATATAAATGGCAGTTGGAAAGAGCAAGGCCTAAGAATACAGATAAGAAAGAGAACGTGGCACCACAAAAGACGTTCAATACAGCTAGACAGAGACATAGGTCATAACAACAACATAGAGGTGATGGTACTGATCAGTTGGAGTGTTGAACATGAAGAAATGAGCACCTTAAGAGAGATTGTTCACAGAATCAGGGTAGTAGGCCTTAGCTATATAGTGCATAGAAGGCACAAACTATTGGGGATGTTGGTCAAAGTGTTCCTCGTATTTATGCAGCATTGGATAACAAACATGCAGACCATCAGGAATTTATCATTGAAATGGACGATAAGCTTTGTGATCAAGTTATTTCTATTTTGATTGACCCTAGATCTAATTATAGTTATGTTAGTCCTGACTTGGTGGATAAGTGTGGTTTGAGTAGGGAATTGCATGCAAAATATTAGTTAGTGCAGTTGACTGTAAGTACAAAGAAGCGAGTTCATCATTGGATAAGATCTTGTGAATGTGATTTGAATGGTATGCATACCACAACACATTTGAATGTATTAGCATTGGGATCATACAGTATGTTGTTGGGCATGGATTGGTTGTATATTCATAGAACCAAGGTGGATTTTTATGATAAAGCAATTGAGTGTGTAGATGACAATGGGGAACCAAGAGTCTTGCAGGGAAAGAAGAAAGCCACATCAGTTAGGATGGTGACAACTATGCAGGAAAAGCACACTCACAGGAAAGGGTGTGTGATATTTGTTGTACATATTTCTAGTGACAAAGGTAAGGAAGTTGAGGATGCAGATGTTTTGACTTTCAGGTTTTCCACCTCACAGGGAAGTAGAATTTTCTACTGATTTATTGCCAGGAGCAGCTCCAATATCAAAAGCACCTTACAGGATGAGAACACCTACATTGGTAGAGTTGAAGTTATAGTTGAAGGAAATGTTGGACAAGAGATATATTAGGCCAAGTGTATCACCTTGGGGTGCACGGTATTTTTTGTGAAGAAGAAAGATGGTACTCTTAGATTGTGTAATGATTACAGGCAGTTGAACAAAGTGACCATCAAGAAAAGGTACTTGTTACCAAGGATTGATAATTTTTTTGATCAACTGAAGGGAGCAACAATGTTCTCTAAGATCAACTTGAGATCTAGGTACTATTAAGTATGAATCAAATAAGAGGACATCTACAAGACCGCATTCAAAACCAGGTATGGACATTATGATTTTTTCATAGTTCCATTCAATTTGACTAATGCTCCAGCTACATTTATGTTCTTGATGAATAGTGTGGTACGTATGTATTTGGATAAGTTTGTTATTGTGTTCATTGATGACATATTGGTATATTCTAAAAACGAGGAAGAACATGTCGAGCATTTAGCAGCAATGTTGAGGTTGTTGAGAGAGCATCATTTGTATGCTAGGCTCAACAGTTTCAGTTTCTTTAAGACTGAGGTACATTACTTGGGACATGTTGTCTCCAAAGAGGGCATTGAAGTAGATCCAAAAAAGATAAGGCTATCATGGAGTGGGTAGCTCCTAGAAATGTGGATGAAGTGATATCTTTCATGGGGTTGGTAGGCTATTACAAGAGGTTCATCAGGAACTTCTCATAGATTGCTTATCCTATTACATCATTGTAGAGGAAAGGCAAGAAGTTTGACTGGACCGAGGAGTGTGAGGTTAGTTTTGAGCAGCTTAAGTAATTGTTGACACGTTCTCTAGCGTTAAATATTGCAAATACAAACAAGGAGTTTGTAGTATGTATAGATGCTTGCAAGAGGGGACTTGGTGGAGTCCTTATCTAAGATGGACAAGTGGTATGCTATGAGTCACAAAAACTAAATGAGCACGAGCAAAACTACCTGACACATGATCTTGAGTTAGCAACGATCGTACATGCATTGAATATGTGGAGGCATTATCTTCTTGGCAGGAGGTTTGTACTGATGAGTGATTACATTGGGTTGAGGTATTTGTTTGACTAGCTGAATCTGAATGCCTGAGAGGCTAGATGGTTGGCCATGATTAGTGAGTTTGACTTTGAGATCAAGTACATCAAAGGAAATGAGAACAGGGTAGCAGATGCTCTTTGCAGGTGTGTACAAGTAAATCACTTAGCAACTATGAGCTCCTATGGGACATACTTACAAGATATGATCTTGCAGGCAGGTCAACAGGATGTCAATTATATGGAGATTGTGTACAGGCTGCAGCAGAGTACATGTACATGTACATGTATAGGTAGTAGTACAGGTTTAGGTACAGGTAGTAGTACAGGTACATGTACAAGTGTAGGTGCACAGGATATGGACTATTTTGTTACGACAGACGGATTGGTTATATTCAAAGACAAGATATATGTGCCAGACAGTAGTGAGCTCAAGAAGTTGATATTGAGGGAGTTTCATGCGAAACCATATTCAGGTTACCCAGGCTACCAAAAGATGTTGGCCGCAGTGAATAAACTTTATTATTAGTTGAATCTTAAGAAGGATGTAGCAGAGTTTGTGGCTAGGTGTTTCAACTGTCAATGTGTGAAGGTAGAGTGTAAGAATTCAGGTGGACTACTACAACCAAGACAACATGATTCCATCATGGTTGTTGTGGACTAGTTGAAAAAGGTTGCACACTTCATTCCAATGAAGTCTACATTCTCAGCTAGCGATGTAGCACATGTATTCATCAGAGATGTGGTCATATTGCATGGTGTTCCAAAGAAGATTGTGTCAGATAGGGATGCAAAGTTCACTTCCAAATTTTGGAAGGATTTGTTTGCAGGTTTGGGCATAGAGTTGGCCTTCAGTGCAATTGCTCATTCGCAGATAGATGGACAGAATGAGAGGGTCAACAGGATATTAGAGGACATGTTGAGGATTTACGTGATGAATCAGCAGAAAAAGTGGGAAGAGTATCATCCATTGGTAGATTTATATTACAACAATGGGTATCAAGAATATTTGAGGATGAGTCTGTTTGAGGCATTGTATGGGCGGAGTTGCAATACTTCCATCAGTTGGAGCGATCCAGTTAATAGGGTGTTGATTGAACCGGACATGTTGGCGAACATGGAATAGGAAATGCAGGTTTTAAAGAAGAATCTAAAGGCAACACGATAGGTAGAAGAGTTATGTATATTGGAATAGGTTGTTCAAGGAGTTCCATGTTAGGGAACAAGTGCACTTACGCATCAAACCAAAGAGTATCTGCTTATGGATTGGATCATGTGCCAAGATGGCACCACAGTTTTGTGGACCCTTCAATATTGTTGAGAGGATTGGGCCAGTATCCTATTGACTTGCATTGTCTCTGACAGTGAAATTCCATGATGTTTTCCATGTGTCATTGCTTAAGAAGTATGTTAAAGATGTTAATCATGTGATTCACTGGTTTGTATTGCAGGTGGAACTAGATGGAGAATTCCAACTGGAGCCTCACTGTATATTGCAGAAAAAGGTGCTCATGCTCCGGAATTGAGCAATCGACCAGGTTAAAGTGCAGTGGAAGCACTTTGGGCCCGATGAAGCTACATGGGATATGGCGGATCAGATGTAGGCTATGTATCCTTCATTGTTTGTTGGTTGAGGCAAAGCAATTTTGGTATGGTGTTTTTGTATATGTCTTTGGTATATGTTTGGTGATGTTTTGGTATATGTACATATGCATATGGATGTAAATAACCCCATGAGCTATGTTATAAAGCTCCTTAAAGCGGTATGGGTGTCATGTCATTATGATGTTATGCTTGTTATGTTGTAATGTTGGTTTACTTCTCACCATGGTGATCATTATAAATGCTGCATCGAGCTATGTTATAAAGCTCCATGGGTAGTATGTTTGTTTTTCAGTGGTTTTGCTAAGGTATAGGCGTGGTTGAACACCAAGGAAAATGTCCCCCAAGGGGGAGGGTTTTGTAACAACCCTAAATTCCATGTAATAAAAGTTAATAAAGGCAAAACTAATAACCACGGTTGATGGGACACTTATTCCAAGTTGAATGTTGGGCAAAACATCCTAGTGTGGGTGTTCATCGGTTTAGTATGGCTAAAGGAAATTGGAAAGGGAAATGGATAAGGCTTTGGAAAGGCAAAATGACATTTTTGGCACATTTGTTTATGAAAATAATGGAAATTGGGAGAAAAGGAAGGTGAAAGGTCACATGTTGCATGTGAGGAGTAAAATGAAGGAAAATAATCGAAAATGAAGAAAATAAAGGCCTAATTGACAAAAAGGCTTATGAGGATTAGTTTATAACCTTTTTTCAGTGTAGTTTTGGAGCTCTCTCATTATTCTCTCTTTCTCTCCCACTCTTGGGCACTTATAGTTTCCTTGGAGAATTTTGGCATTGGATCAAGAAAGGCAAAGAAGGCAACAGGAAGAAGAGATCAAGCAAGGAAGAGAAAGATCAAGCAACTACATCAGTATTCTTTGTAGGTATCGATTTGCATGTGTATTTTCCTTGTTAGATTTCGCATGCATGGTATTTATGTGGTTCTTTTGTTGTTATGGCATGGGTTTTTTCAGGTGTGGTCATGTTTTTAGCCTAGCCTTTCCATTTCTGGATAGCCATGGTGTGATGGGGTTCTCAAGTTTTGGTTGAGTTGGATTTCCGAATGGATTTGAAGCTGAGTGAGGTGGATCTCTGAATGATAGAGCAGATGGCCTAGTAGTCCCTGGACTGGAGTCTGGATCGCGGTAAAGCCACTAGCCTAGTAACCCCTGAGCCAAACTGTGGGTTATAGTAAAGCCATGATTGTATTTCCTCAATGGGCCTAGTAATCCTTGCCGATGAATGGTATGATATACAGTAAATCCAAGAGGTGGGTTTCTCCCCGTTGGGCCTAGTAATCTTGGGTTGGGATATGCAGTAAATCCTGGAGAGTGGGTCTCGGTTTAGGGACTAGTGATCCGGTGTGGATTGCAATAAAGCCTGAGAGACTAGGAGACAAGAAAATTCCTCATGATGTAGGTGGAGAAATCTGATGGCATCCATGCCTGTTTGGCCTAGTGATCTAGTGGAGATCATGGTAAAACCTGTCATTACATGTTTATTGTGTTGGCCTAGTGATCTAGGATGGATTACGGTAAAGCTTGGTTTCTATTAACGAGGGTGAGGTGGTTTAGCTTTAGGATGACCTGGTTGGTTATTTTGGTTTGTGTCCCAGATTCATGCTTGGAATATGGCACGAGGGTGATTGATTGAAGAGAGATTTGGCTCATCCATTATATGATCGGGTGGAACGTGGTAGTCCCATCATGGGTTTGGATTTTGCACAATCAATATGAGGTCCTTTCTCCTTGTATTTCTATGAGTATTATACTGGTTTATATGTGGATCATATGGTTGCGATTTCCTTGGTATTTTTGTTGATATTATGTTGGTTATGTATATGTTTTATGACATTGGCTATGTATGGCTCTTGTCGTATTTTTACTTGTAAATGAACAAACAATTTATTTATGACCTAATATATGATAATGCAACAAATGATATAAGGTAACAATGCTTCGTAGTGATTCTCATATAAGTATGAGGTCCCTATGCTTAAATTGGTTGTTTACACCTATAGATTACATATTTGTGATATGTTTGACGAAATGCCTGTCATGGCTAGTGGGGGTCCAGTTAAGGGCTTGTTCAAATATATATATTTCTATCATTATTTCCTTGTTATCTCCTTGTTCTGAAGGTGTCATTCAATTCTGGGCAGTGACCTGGTCTCTGGGCCTGACAAAGTGGCTCAACTCTCAGGGATGTTGGCATAACACTAGGAAAAATTGTCCCTGGACACTGGCATGCCTTGGCATTAGAGGATCCAGAACCTCCTAAAAGTTGTCAGGTCCATATCATGGGAGCGCCCGAGGGTCAAGTGGTCTAAAACCTCAGTGGGACCCAAGGGCTAGCCACCTGAGTGGTTGGGATTGTTCCTAGAAGCCTTGTAGCTAATGTGGAAGGTCTGCATGTTGTGTTTTCGTCGATTCCACTTCCTTAAGGTCACATAGGAGGTTGAATCTAATCATAGTAGCCTCTTGTCACATGTTTACCCCAGTTGGCCGGTTACTTGGGTGGATGTGGGAGGAGGGTGTTACAAGAACAATATAGCCCTAAGAAAAATTAACACTTATTAGCCCCATCAATCCATTTTTCTACTTCTTCCATCTTCGTATTTATGTTATTTTCCATTTCGTCCATCTTATTTTCCATGTGTGCCTTATATTCATTCATTTTTTTTCCATTTCAGTTTTAAGGACTTCCCGAGAATGTGATAAACCAACTTGTTGTAACATACCATGACTCATTTCATCAACCTGGTTCTTTAATTGAGAGAACCTATATTCCAAGCCTTTAATTTCATTGCATGTCATATTTGAGCTTTTATCAATAATATTTCTTGTAGAACCCTTTTCCATATGAGAAAATAATAACAATACTTCTCTTGATCACAATTTGTAGTCACCCAAAAATGGATCTTTCGATCCAAAGTTATAACATTACAAATTGTGTACCCGTATAACCTTAATTTGGAGAATGTGTGGATGGTTGAACTTTGTCTTAATATATCTCTGACACTTGGGTCCTTCTGAGTCTGAAATCTCAGCTTGTAGCACTTTCTTAAACTCTTGGAAATTTCAATATCTGAAACTTCACTGAAGAAATTGATGAGGTTCATCAATACGTACATCATAAGGGTCATAATGCCATCCTCTAGCTTTAGAACTACCTCTTTCTCACATTTATTTACAATTTTTGTGATATTATGCTTAGTGAGAGGGGTAAAAGATTTTTTGCTATATCATGTGGCCTAGTATGGTTTAAATGCAGGAAATTGAGCATTTTTTAGATGATTTCAATACAGGAGCTTGGAGTAGACAACAGGGAGAGATTATAGGAGGTTTTCCACCTCCTTAACTCCCTTAATTAGCCAAAATCACCACACTCTATCTCATCAACTCGAGGTCATTGGCAGCCAAGCAGGACAAGGTCATTGGTAGCCAAGTAAGTGTAGTTAAAGAAGATCAAGATCCATCCTTCTCAAGTTTTGGGAGATAAACATTCCTATTTTCTAGTGAGTTGTTAGTATCTACCCTCTTGTATAAATAAACATGCCAAAGAGCTCATGAAAATTCGAACTTTGTTTTCAGCTAGGAAGCTATAGAGCTTAAGCACTTCTTATTGCTATTTTGACTCGTTATGTGATGTATTTGACATTGATGCAATGATAATGAGAAGTTTCTTATTGATCAATCACTGAGTTAGTTCTAAAGGGTTGAGGCTCTTGGGTTTGGGCGCAACCCCAGTGGCTTAGGCCCCCCTTATGTATCGGTATATCTTCTTAGCTTAGAATTCTTATTAGTTTTTACATTTCATTATAACATAACCCCTCAAAAATCTTGTGACTACAACCTCTATCTCATATTTCTCATGGGAGCATGAATGGAAGTATCTACAATCACAGCCCAAAAATGTTATGTTTATGATTTCTTGGAAGAAGGTGTATATTATTCATCTTACTTTGCATATGTTTACTATAGCTTAGGAGTTGATTTATTGACTAGATCAGAGTTTTTGACATAGATTAGATGGAATTTAAATTCAAATCATCTTTTCCACCATTAGTTATTTTATTTTGTCAATGATAAAAGAGTATGTGCATGTGATGTTGTAGGGATGTTTGGATCTGTAGGCAAGGGGCCTTTCACCATCTCCATCCTAGACTTCTTCACCCTCTTTGATGAATCCCAAAATTCTGTTATTGAGCTCATTCCCTGAGGTCACCCTGAGAAGCTCTCCTAGTTCAAAATAGGCCTTCCTAAGGTGTTGAGCTTGCTAGGGGTGTTGGCCACCTTTCATCCATCTACCACAACCTCCATCCACCTTACCATCCATTGATTTCATTATTCCTACCTCCTATACCTTATCGACATCTGTCTTGTAGCATTACAGGCCTTCTTGTAGCAATACAGGGCACCTGTAGTAGCCTGTTTCACCATCCGTTTTGATCTATGATCCAAGTTTAACTTGGTTTAGAAGTAGGTTGACCCCAGTTGTGACTCCATGATCAAGGGCAACACCTAGGCCATTCCAACCTCCTTTTCCTTCACTGCAAAATAGAATAACATTAGTTTCCTTATCATAGATTTAGCACAAATAGAACATTGATTTATATGAAAATGTGAGCTAGATAGATGATGCATGAAATCTTAAGTTATGGTTTGATAGGTTAGTTTCCTGTCCAAAAGTGAATTTGGTAGCTATATGGTTGGTTGCAAGATGGTGTAGTTCCCTTTCTGCAAGTAATGTAGCTCTTGTCTTTTCAAGAATTGATCCAGTAGCATTTACAAGTTAATAAAATCTACAAGTTGAGGTTTAAAAATCATTTTCCTTTTTGTCATTAGATCTAGCTTCTGAATTGCACCTTCATTAGTTAATTTCCTTCTAATTAAGTAGAAAGGATGGTCTTGGAGCACTATTTATCAAATGTCCTAGTTGAGGGTGGCATGAGTAGAATCCTATCTACAGTGAATATAGCATTGTCACCTTGAAGTTTGTACAAACCCTGGGTTGATAAATAGAGTTGAGGAACCCTTGGGAGTTGCACCACTCTTAGTGCAATAGTAGGGCTCACCACCTTTTGTTGTTGCTACTGGAGAGGTGTCTAGGTAGATGTTATTTCTGCTTAAGCACTATTTTATGTTTTGCATTCAATTTTGAAAAAATCACATAGAAGAACAAATTTGTCTTTCACGCCTCGTAGGAATAGAGATACTCAAGGAAAATTCTTACCAAACACCCCCACACCCTCAAACAATCAACCTTCACTCTTCTTCGGTGCCTGCCAGCTTCCCTTTCTGACTACAAGGGAGTTAGAAGACCCTTTAGGTGAACAACTTGAGATCTTTGAAGAACCTATTGGGGAAGAAGAAGAACCCATTTCACCTACCCAAACCATGGCTGGAAACAAGAACAATGAGGTTTTTCTAATCAGAGAAACTAATGGAGAGGCTATAATGAAGAATATAAGCCCTACTGCCCTTCCACACTTCCATGGCTTAACCTTTGAGGATCTTGATACTTTTATGTTTGAATTTGTTGTTGTCTATAGGAACTATGACTATGCCTCTGATGACTAGAAGTTGAAGTTATTCCCATCTACCCTTAAGGATGTAGCCTTGCACTGGTTTATGTTATGAAACCAGCTCAAGAAAAAGATAGAAAAGATAGATCAACGCTTTAAAATTCAGCCTCTTCAAGGGGGCAACCTCCTTTACATTACATAAATGAACAATTCTTGGATGATTCAAATGACAAAACCTCCTTTCTATATATACGAGTCTAAGGAGTCACAATATAACTCAACCAACCTAACAATAATAATATAAAGCCACAAAAATAACAATACAAGGATTCTATGGGGCACAATAATAATAATATGGGGACAATAGGGTCACAACAATATTAATAAGTGGTACAACTACAATAGTAATGGGGTAATCACTAGTATTATAGGGACCCAACATGCCCCTCTCCTTCAAAAAAGTGTTGTCCTCAACACTTGAGTAGTTATGGATGCTTCTATATAAAATTCTCATCCTCCCATGTGGAATCTTGAGTGGATAAGTTCTTCCACTTGATAAGATACTCCAAAATTAATCGATTTCGTAGCTGTTGAGTTCTTGCTTCTGTGATTGCTTCTGGTTCCAATATAATTTTTCCTTCCTCGTCAAGTTCTGGCAATATTGTTTGAACTGTGAGCTTGTCACCTATAACCTTCTTTAAATATGAAACATGGAAAATTGGGCGCAATCGAGAAGCTGTAGGAAGCTCCAATTTGTATGCCATAGCACCAATATTTTGCAACACCTTGTATGGACCATAATACTTTGGTGATAATTTATTATCCTTCTTAGCTTGCTTGAGAGAAATTTTCTTATATGGTTGTAGCCGTAGAAATATCCAATCACCTACATTAAAACTTCTTTCACTTGCAATGTTCATATGCATGTTGTTTCATCCTATTTTGTGCCAACACGAGGTTATCCTTTAAGAGTTGGAGGACTTGTTCTTGATGTTCGATGTGATGTTCCACTGCTTGAACCTTAGAATTTTCTCTTAAATATGATGTGATGGATGGTGGCTGATATCCATAAAGTTCCATAAATGGGGTCATTTTTTTTTCTCTATGGAAGGAAGTGTTATACAACCATTCAGCCAGAGGAAACCATTTGACCCATTGTGTCTGTTTATCAGATACAAAGCAGCAAAGATATCCTTCCAAACATTTGTTTACTATCTCAGTTTGCCCATCATATTGAGGATGATAAGATGAGTTATGAGTTAACTGAGTACCAAGACAAGAAAATAATTATGTCCAAAATTTCCAGTGAAAATGGGATCTCTGTCATTTACAATAATCTTTGGGTTTCCATGTAGCTTTTGAATTGTTTCCGTAAATGCAGGAGAAATTGTACTAGATTTAAATGGATGTGATAATGCACAAAAGCATGCATACTTGGTAAATCTATCAACTACCACCATGATGACACTCTTTCCCTCAGACTTTGGTAAACCTGTGATAAAATCCATTAAAACCTCCTCCCAACATTGGCTTGGAATGGATAAAGTTTGTAATAGACCTGGGGTCTTAATTGTTTCAACTTTATTTTGTTGGAAAACCAAACATTCCAACACAAACTTTTGAATATCCGATTTAAGGCCATCCCAAAAAAAATCCTTCTTAACCCTGTGGTAAGTTTTTAAAAATCTTGAGTGCCCTCCTAAGGGAGAAGTGTGC